>OX235279.1:39570706-39736909 GCA_944472155.2 Trichobilharzia szidati
AAATCAGGATCATGGAGGAAGGAATAAGTCGACTGTGCCACTAACTACCCACTAAGTGAAAATTAAGAAAATTATCAAAAGAACCAATACAATTCAACATTTCGACAGATGGTGCAGTAAAGCAGATTCACTCCTGCTGTCACCACGGTGGTTCTACTTCTGACTTGTAGCTTCTGAACTGCTTCTTACAGGCGATAGCATAATCCCCAGCCTCTCCCTACACATTGATAGCCGCAAAATGTTGCCACGTGCATCTAGGAAACATTTCTTTGTGAAATTGGTCGACCACAACGTCACATATTCCAATTCCATCCAATACAATCACATATATTGGTGGAGTATAATAATCAATAAAGCTTAAGCACTACCACAACGAGACACACAATCCACACCGCTATAATCATAGTGAAACTGCAGTCAGACTACCAGCCATCTTCATAGTAGTCGATAACACATCCAAGTGTAACCCTAATTATACTCAACAAATAACCACTCAGTGGAACGTGAAGACTACCATATACATATCACGCTTATTCATCATTTCGGTCTTCAATCAACCCCGCTCTCATCTAATCAATATCTCATATCTCAATTCCTGATTGTTTAGGTTGTTGGTGGAATGTTTCAAAGTGCTCATTTTTCGAAAAATCTGTCTGAGCAAAGTATGGAAATTGGCGAAGTTACCGCATCATAGCCTAGAAGTCAGGGTAGGGCAAAAGTTCACCTTCAAAACCTGATCAGACTTAAGAAATGCTATTGAAAAAATCATTCCAAGTAGACTCATGCCTAACTTTTTTGATTAGGTGACAGTAGATACTTATTTTTCAAAAGTTGCTTTGTAAGGATTAGATTTGTTTTTACGAGTCGATCACAGATTGATACCAGTTTCAATGGGGTTCTCTAACTGATATTCTCCCAACACATTCCCTAGGTAGTTTCTCGGTATACTATTAGATAGAGATATGGATTTTAAGATTAAGGATAGGGTCTAGGATTACACTTAGAATTGGGGGATTTGGATTACGGTCAGAGTCACGGGTAGGTTGAGCGACAGTGTCAGAAATATCAATGGATCGCAGAGCACTATGATTAACAGTCACCTACCGGGTTGTAGTCATTGGAACACATTCTCAAAACACATTCTCTCACGACAAGTATACCCTGTAATATTTTGCTTACAATGTTTTCTAATGCATTTTTTAACAGTTCATGCGACTTCATGAGTCAGAAATCTGTCTGATTGCTTGTTCAAGGTCACGGTGGCTTTCGCTATGATAGTTTAATTTAGCCTGGAAGTTTCGTCGTCTTAAATACTTGTCCCGTTGTCGGTGGGCCTTCACCCAACTGACTGACTGACTGAGTGACTGACAGTGTATGCTACTGGTAACATCATTTTATTCCACCTGTAACTGCTACCAACATCATTAGTTATTTATTATCATATGGCTACAGTAAGTATGGCTACTAAGTAAGTTATTCAGTTAGATACACATTCAGAGTAGAAAGTCTACAGGTCACCGCAACGACACTCACAGTTTTCCTAAAGTATAAATAATATTCAAAAAACAATTTAACTATAGACGACTACCCCTATGTTGTTTATCTTGTATTCAATAATACTGGTCTGAATTATACTTACTTCTCATTAATTGGAATAATGATAAAATCTTTGCTGAAAACGTCATCTCGACGTGTCCACCGAGCGACACCAGCGTGTCGAGCACGAATTACTCTGACGAAAGAGAAAGAGAAAAAAAAACTTTATTATGAAAAACAGTCTGAATCGGAAACGTACACAACACAATATTATAATTCATATATAAGGTGTAGAGCACATGTCGAAAACCACTAGCGTCAATGTGTATTTCAACCCACTTTAAATATGTCATGTGAGATGGGGGGGTGCGTATGCGTGTGAAAGTGGGTGGGTGCGTGGGTGGGTATACGTGCAACATCCAAACACCACATACCATTCATTCTCATGACACTTATCAATGAGAACTTATTTGTATGCATTGCATGATAATACAATCATATGATTCCTGTGAATACAACCATGGCAGCTGACATGCTTAGGTGTTCCATGTTTCACTTAGGTATTCACAAGATGAACATGCACATACTACTACAAATTAACAGTCGAGTAACTGTTCTACAACTCAACCAGCAGTTCCCACGCCAGTATTGAGGTAGACAGCGGTTACCAGAAGGTGGGAACAATATCAACAATCTCTTCAAAGTTAAACCACGACGACTGCTTTCAATATAGAACTTTGCACAGATGTGCAGCAGCAGTTCCAGTTGCCACTCCCTCTCCCTCCCTTCATAGGACTCACGAACCTAGAGAAGAGAGTAAAGAGACATTCAAAGGAGAGATACACAGAGGGAAAGCGACAGAGAGAGAGAGACAATAAAATCAAGTGTGAGGGGAGAAGAATAATAGTTATATGGAAGAACAATAGTTTCATTCGACATGACGAACCATGAGGAGTGAATGCATTATCTGTGCGATCACTGTCAACTAGGACTTTGTGCTATCTATATCAAAGATAGTCTCCAGGCTTCATTGGTTTTTACCATCCTTAGGACCCTAACCAGTCAGTCAGTAAGTATACACCTCGCTGATTTGCCCGCTAAAGCCATGTTTTGCTGTGACCACCTAGACCTAGCTCTGGCTCCTTTCTAACCAGATCCATCCTATGTCAGTGGCTAACATTTCCCGTCAGTCGAGGAGGGAGGTGACTTAACAGCCATGCGTAACAACATGTCCTGACCACCTCATTCGAATTACCTTCACAACCTTGTTGATTGGTATTCCCTCCTCATGGAGCACTCGACCGATGCTTCACCTCAATGTTAGTCACCTTATTACACCTCCCACCTAACACAGGATGTAGATAGAACACAGACACATATGATGAAAGATGGCTAGCTAGCTGGCTTTCCTTCTCATGGCTTCCACTCTCAATGGCAATGTCTGATGGCCATTCATAATGGAGGATGTAGGGAAGTGCTGTTGGTGCCGCTGTGCTATACCCACGTGCTTTGATCGACAGCCAGCCGAATATCACGTCTACACCGGAGATTGCGGAAAACAAAAATTATTTCCCGTCTTCTGCATAAATGGTTATTCAGAAAGGACTCAGAAACCCCTACAATACAATGATTGATACACAGACACACTGAAGTTTAGACGACTATGACAAGAACGAAAATCAACCAAACAAGGAATTCAAAGCATATCAAACATTCCCACCGCTCTCTATATCACCATCTTCTCCAGAAGAAATTTATTGCGCCTATATTAATAAGAAATTTATCAAATTCCCTTCCCCATTAACAAAGTAAATACTACTGTAAAACATGTTGTCCTGACTTACCGACGAAATTCCCGAAATCTATGACAACAGAAATGTTATTCATTATTAACTAATTTATCAATATTCTCGGTATTTCTACTCTGTTATTTCAAGTACACCTTGCTTATGACCATTTCATACTACACAATACTTGATGCATCATCATAGATGGACAGATGAACACAGACTAACCGACAAAGTATTTTCCAGTCGTTTCGATATCGAGATAGAATAAAAGAGGGAGGAGGAGGAGGTATCAGGACGGACAAGCTTTTCAGTTAGCTGCAAAGTCATTCATTATTTATGCATGTACCAGTGACATAATGTTTATGTTTATGACTTCAATTTCTGACGGTTTGTGAATGTCATATACAGTATATTTTGACTAATAAAGGTTGTTCCCCTTGTTGTTATGGTTGTTGTTGTTGCTCTTGTTCCCGTCGTCGTCGTCGTTTTCCCCAGTCTCACTGTTCTGCCCATCTCAGTGTGGTATCAATCAGTTGACGGTTATATTTACGTGTTCTCTCTCTCTCTCTCCTGAAGGTGAATTCTAGTCAAGTTTCATATGACTAACTCAGTATTATCATTACTCCGTCATAAAATGAATAATCCAATAGAAAAATAAAAATCCCATATACCTGTTACAATGATGGGAAGAAAAGTAAAGCAGTTTTCATACTCACATTATTCATCAATTCACATCAGTCACAATCAGTGAGTGATAAGTGCTTCTCACAAACACACACATCTTCATTGAAATCCAGGATCATTACTCCTCTCCTCTCCTCTCCTCTCCTCAAATTTAAATCCTGCGTTTGACTATTATTTATACAAGTCTTACTGTTAGGCAGCACTTACTATGCTTGTTAGTCGTAAAGTCATCCATCATTGATGCAAACATCAATCAGATATTGATTGAGCAAAGAATATTCTTTGAGATAATGTCCTACAGCCAGTTACATAGGCCGTGCAATTAGGCCTGTTTATCGTAGGATTTCCGATCACCACATCCTGCATAGTGTGGTAAAGTAAGAGACAAACGAAATACATTCATAAACTCTATTCTACCTCATCACCTCATGGATATAGAACACAAGATTGATGTCATCTACCGTATACCAACTGATCTTATTAACTTTACATTGAGAGTTCGTCTATTATATGCTGCTGGAGGTCTTGGAATCCACATTGAGAAGACTATCGTATGTATCCAGAAGAAACTGATTCACACACTTTCACACACATACCAGTGAGTGCTGGCCGTCAATCAAGGTTATAATCATCCTTAATTTATTGTAGGAATTTCCTTAATTTTATGTGATATTTATTCTATTTACTATTACATTTATATATGCATATTTGTATATGAATATTTTCACTATACAGATATTGATTATTTATCGGTGGTTCAAATTTCCGTTGATGGGTAATACTTTTTTCGTGATACTGATTTTATTGAAACCATCCGAATTCTCAGTAAGATTTCTGAACAATAAGCATCAGTAGTCAATGTCTGCTACAAATGTTTAATTCTCACCAAGGAACAATGTGGTGACCTTCTTACTCTGGAAAACATTCCACACTGTTTTAAGCGGGAGATATCATAAAGTCTATCCAAAAGGCGAGGTGTTAGGACGGATCAAGTAAGTTTCTTAGCCGTAAAATCATGATTGATGTAATCATCAATCCCAATTTCGAGTATTTATCTACCTATCCACTACATTTTATATTGATGTGTTAAGGATAATTTAAGCTTTTGTTGGAAATAATAAAGGTTACTGTTGTTTACTCAGATAAATCTGACTTCTGTGTGTATGCCTACTCAGTGTATGGGAATATATCCAAGTGATCAGTTGACTATACTGTCGAAAATGCAGGCGCATTTTAGTCAAGTTAGACAACAACAAATCACTAACACTGCATAACTACTACAGTTACCCTTCTATGTGGTGATGATGATGATGATAATGACGATGATGAAAAGGCAACTAAAGCAAAGACTTACTTCGTTAACAGCAATCCAGTTAAAAGAGTTTATCAAAGGTGAAAGAATAATCTTTGTGAATAAAGGTGAAATCAACATGTCAGAGTACTCACAGTTCACTGATACGTATGTATATCTATTTATGTATATGCAACCGCAGTTCTTACACATTGACATCACATTGCATTAACAGTTGTCACTTCGCACTGTTACACTCATTTATACAATGCGAAAGCTTCTCGAACAACTGACCTTACACACTGCAAATAATTCATCTTGAAATTGTCTCTCCCTGTCTCTGTTTGAGACGCGTGCAAAGGCATCAGAATTAGCCTCTCAGGACTAAACCTTTATGGTAATCACATCCAGGAGAGTAGTTGATGAATATGCGTTGAAAGCCTGATTAACAAGAAACGACTATACACATTATATATTTCATCATAATTATGAATTTCGATTCAGAACAATAACAAACATACACTGATATAAATATCAATACGGATTGGTTACCTTCAAATCTGTAGGGAATAATTCTACTACTGGTAATCCGATCACCGTACCTGAACAACTCTACCCCAACCTTAAGCATGTTTTTAACAGCCTACGATACATCATAAAACATTTATCATGAACAATCGAACTAAATATTTCCGAATAGAGAAAAATTCAAAGTCACACCGTCTTCTAATCTGTGATGGAGCAAGTCTCTCTCTAGTCGTCATTCTTATTGAAGAAAACCAATGGAGATTATTAGTGGTAATTGCTTCCTCGATGAGAAGAAGCACACCTTTCATATTACATACTTTTGTTCCGATTTGATGTGATATTCAACATTTGAGAATGAGATGTCAAACTCTTATTAACTCATCAAAATACTTCTCAACTATCCTCCTCCTATCCTGTCCTACTTGCAGGATATACCCACTACAATAAATATTAGAACTATAAGAAAACAAAACAACATGGGATCCTAGAGATTATCACTCCCTCTCTCTCTTCCTACTGTCTGTTGCACTCTATGATCATTGCAAAATGAATGATGAAAGGATTTCAAATTGAAGTATGTGCTGAAGATGTCGCCTGCCTGGTAGGACGATGACAGCTTCGCAAATTAACTATCCAGCTCAGAGAACACAACCGCATCAAAATCATCCACCTGAGCTACAAATCTTCTCTATCATATCTGAAAGGATTTGTTTATGTTTAAGTGTCATACGTACAAAAAGCTTCAGCACATCGGTTGATGGACATGTACATCACGTTGTGGAATTTGCTTGAGACGAATTAATGTGAGGGAAGGTAAGCTGATGGATTATACTATTTCGTAGGGACATTTTTTGCCATGACACCATCTGTCATTAACCCAGATTTTGTATTTTTGTGTAATTACTGGGAAAGCTGAAACAGAAAGTAATATCGTTTCAACAGTTTAATAGTACAGCACTGCAGAGATGCAGCATCTTGGAGAGGGGGGTGAGGGCGAGGGCGAGGGCGAAGGTATCACTGTACCTGTAGATGAAACTGTCTTATTAAAGAGAAAATACAACCGTGGTCGTGAACGAGCGAATAACGTTTGGGTGGTTGGTTGGTTGGTTTATACGATACTTCTCTACGGAAACGATTCGTCGAGAGATAAACAGATACAAAGTCAAGCACTTTAATACTCACTATCACTCGACTGGAAAAACGGGGATCTGTAATACACAAAAATCAGTGGACAGGATATAACTCCTTGTCATCTACATTTCTACATTAGACAGATAACTATGGACGGACACCAGTTTCACTTGGATAACAACAACATTACAGTCAGAGAACTTCTAGAAACCTCGTACTCAAATGAATAATCACCGAGCGATTAATAAACACACTACTTACGTTAGACCAAATTTACCAACTAATAAATCAAAAAAATAAACCACACGACAAGAAAGTTCAACTCCCAAGCCGATAAAAATGATCAAAGATATGAATTAATGACGAAGTCAGACAACGGTTGCCAGGAGATACAACTATATATATATTTATATCAAGTAAGTTCATTTCATTACTAAACACCTGTGGTGAAGGAAGGTGTTGTCTGTCTAGGACAGGAGGACAACGAAAGCTTAACACAATTAAGTCAACCAGCTTCTCAGAGAACACGATCAAAATCACCCTCCTGAGCTACGAAGAATCTTCTCCACTATATTATCATCAGCCTATAGATATATACATATACACATTTACATATAACTAATAAAATGAATTCAAGTTGAGACCAAACCACAAGCAATAATAATCCCCTTCCCGTGTGTATTGAAAAACAAAACCTACTCTTCTCTGTTTGTCGTAGACGATGGATAATCGCATGTCAATCGAGTATAGAAAAACACATTGAACAGGTGAGTAACATGCCTCTGATACTTTGTCAGTTTCTCAAAGTACAAATATTTCAAATAAAAGTTGATTATTGAGTCGTTTAAAAGACCTCCAGGTGAAAGGCACGAAATATCTTCAGTTGTTAATGTTATGCCATCAGGAGACCCAGGCGGTTTATAGACCAAAACACTAAAACAAAAAATACACATAGATAAGGGAATTTTAAATGGAAACTACTAGTCTTACAAAAACTTTAGATAAGAACAAAGTAACGATAATAATAATAATAATAATAATAAATAAAAACAATGTTCAAATGATACACCAACATTTCTGCGTCTTTTTTAATTCATGGAAAATTCCCATTGTAACATATAGAAAATCAGAACAAGTGATGCAGCGAAGAGACTCTTTTTCGACGAATTTATTTCTCTACGAAACCAATGATTCGCACGAACGTGAAGGACAAGCTTCCACTGGGGGCCTCATCAATGTGCATCTACCAATTCACCTGCTCATGTGGAGCTAGGTATATCGGCCGTACCCAGCGTTTGCTATCCAAACGAATCAGCGAACACTTACCTTCATGGTTTTATAAAGGAGAAAGAAGATCCCCCCGCCACAGCTCTATCCTAGAACACTTGATCCAATCCGGACACCAAGCAAACCCACAAAGCAACTTCTCAGTTATCTACACAATACGTGGGAATCTTGCCAAAAGAGTACGAATTAAACTTCTTCAAACTGCAGAAGCAATGGCAATTCACATATTGAATCCTGAACTCTGCACACAAAAGAACTTTGTTCAGTCACTAAATCTACAATGGTCCTGATCTATCTCAACACCAAATACGTAATTTTGTCTTACCTGTTTCTTCTTTGTTTGTCTGTTTCTAAATTGCATTATTTTCTACCCCCACCCTCTATTAAATCTCTACCCTCACGACGACTGTTGCTAACTCCATTTTCGTTTATTTTTAAGTGAATTCTACTCAGCTTATCAACTTAACTCTCATCCATTTTCAAGTGAATTCTACTCACATTATTAACTTGACTCTCATTCATTTTTCATTGAACCCTAGCAATTAGATTACGTCACCCAGCCTACTTTTGTAACTTCATTTTAGTTTCTAACCGATTAACGCCTTCTAAATTACGTAATTTGTTGTCAAAAAAAATTAACAATTGCATCTTTGGAAATATTCCTTTTGTTGCCAAGAAAAATTACTATAAATTTGCGGTTTGTACAGCTTGAGAATGATATCGCCGAAAAGAGCAACTCTTTGCTGAACGCCCTCTCTTTTCTATGACTGAATTTATTATCTCTGTATACAGAGAAAGTTCCTTCAACCCCTCCAACTTTCATAGTCTTAATCCCTACCTAGTCATATTACGGCTCTACATATTCTTCGTTTTGTTAGGGTTAGGCTTTTTCGATAATAACTAACCGTGCTGCTGCACTATACGTCCCATGGATGACCGACCTACTGTTAATTTCACCATTAAATGGCAATTTGATGGAAACATTTTTCTTAGAGGCGGTATAGATTGTAGGTTTAAAGACTACCACTAGGGATCGCGCTGGAGACCTTCATCATTAACAAGACGGATGTATTTTACACTGATTCAAGGATCCTAGAATATCTGAAATTCACAAATGAGTCTTGTCTCACACATAACACACACTCGAAGGTACAGAAGCCGAAACCAACAAGTCTGGGAACAGACAGCAACGATACAACTTCAGGTGAACATAGAAAGGACAGAGATGATGAAGATATCTAAACACCAACAACAAAAACATTCATCATCATATATGACAGTAATGTAAAGGAAATCGTCTCACTCCCACCACCCACCACCCACCATCTGTCTGGGCAGCATCATATCAACTATCGGACACATTTCAGTTGAAATTCATTAGGCGTTACAAAAGTATCAAATAAAAGCCTCTATCGGGCTAACCACCTCCCTCCCAATAGGATGTTTATATTTCTTACCTGTTCAAGGGTTAGTTTTGTTTTTTACCAGTTGATCACGGATTGATACCAGTAAGAGAATCACTTCAATGAGTGCGTACTACCGATCATTCCCAAACTAGGATGAAACGCCTGCCTCTATACCTGATATCGATACGTGATCAACTCGCTAAAAACAAAACTAATGCTTACAAACCAACTATAGGAAAGTTATTTGTCATTACTGTGAACCTGTCTTCCCAAAGCAATTTAGAACCAAGACTCAATTTTTATTAGTTTCTTTCACCCTCTGCCTCAATTCTGTTTACCCTACATCCTTATGTCATCTTCATACCTCTCCTCGCCCACACACACACACACACCACCTTTGGATCTGTGACCTTCACCTGTACAAAATTTCACCTGTATTCCATTAATTCACGCCTACTCTTACCTTCTACATAAATGTGTGTGACAAGTTCTCGTGTGTGTGTGTGTGATCAGAATGTCCGAAATGTGTTGCGCAAATACATTACATTACACCTTTCAGATAAGCTACGGCTTCTTATTCTTTCGTCATTATACTATATTATTTACTGATGACCTTCCGAGCACAGTTTCATTGGTAGTGCTACATATATGCGTGTGTTGTCATGATGTGTAGCACATTGCGAGTAGATGTCGAAACAGTGAGTTATTCACAATATTCAAATGAAGCTGGTGTTTTCTGAATATGATTGGTGGTGTATGTGAGTAAAGGTTAAACGACCCCGTAGGTTGATCCAATTAGACAAAACAGAATGACACAATATACGAAATACCTTGCAATGACTGTCAGTTAGGTCAACTACAAAGGTCAAACCACTAGAATGGGTGGGGGGTAGTCAGATAATCAGAACATAAGAATCTAGCCAAATGTAAAACGACTGACCCTGTGAAGACAAATAATCTAGAAGAAAATCAGCAATTGCACTGCATACATTGACGCATAACTACACATTGGGGTGGGACAAGGTCACATCTCTAAAAATTAAATATAGATGGATGAAGAGAGAGAGAGAGAGGTTGATTACCGACTGACTGACTGACTAACTAACTAACTGATGGATTACAACCTGAAGAAGTCATTCCCAGTGTACAATAAGCAATAAGTGCAATAGATAGATGTCGTCACCAGTCAGGTTCATCCAATCAAGTGTGAGCATGGATGTCCCACCGATGACATTGGTTGGTGGTCACGCTAAATGACGAACTGGTAGAAGTTAGAATTCATGCACTAGACATTGAATTGGGTGGGTCCCAGTGACTCGATGGTATGCAAGCCAACTTGCCTTGTAACCGGAAGGTCCTGGGTTCGAACCCTGATACCGGGTGCGTACTAGCGATCATTCCGAAAGTAGGATGAAACAGCTGTCCACTACTCCCTGGCTTTCGTTGGCTTATCTAATTGATATCAATCCGTCGTCAAACTCGTAAACAGATTGGACAATTTTCAGCAAAACACAACAACAAGTCACCGTACAATAGTGCATCTACACTTAAACATCAGAAAACAAACAAAAACTATTGATTATCACAGCTAGTAAATATCACCTGAAAACATTTGATCAACGATTAGAACATAGTAACTGTCAAATCAAACAAGACTAAGCCGACAGCAGTTATGAGATAAATATCAATTAAGTATGTCAATGGACATATTTAAACAGGTCTATATAAGGAGATTAAGAAACCGGCAGGATCAAAAACTCCAAAGCTGACCCAACACGCCCAGTGGAATCATCTTCTCTCTACTACTACTACTACTACTATTAAAATACCCCAATACAGCCACTCAGTCGACTTTACGAATCCGCCGACATTGGAAACATCGAAATATTTCACATGAATATTATGCCTCCCTTAACGTCGGTTAGATGCAAGGCTAACTAATTCACATATAATGCAAACGATTTGTAGCTCAGGTGGATGATATTGCATTAGTTGTCTTCTCTGAGCTGCGTGGTTGATTTAATTACCGAGCTTTCGTTGTCCGCCTTCTAGACAAGGTCTACAGCGCAGGTTTTAGTATAAACTGAACTCATTTAAATTCCCCATGAATGATATAATTGTGTCTCGTGATCGGCTGTTCATTTTTATTGACTTGGAATTCAAAATTTCTTGTCATATGATTGAGGAAATTTTAAACAGAGGAAACACTCAGATGCCAGGGAACCTCTACAAGCCTAATTCTCAAGTAAATTCGCAGTCAAACCAAGGCTAGAGCGCAATCAAATTGATTCATTTCGAGTTAACAAGTATGCACCCTAATATTTCGACTAATACAGCACTGTCCAAATAAACCATCTCGTACTAAGACTGAGTGAGCATGAGAAGACTTCAGTATTACTGTCAAGAAGAAATCATCTTCTGTGGTCATGCATTCCTACACTAGCCAGACAAGTGGGAGTGTTCAACAAAATTGAAACGAAGAATTACAACCTTTAAACTTCCAAACGTATTCGCGAAAATCAACCTAAAATGCTCCGCAGAGCTGGGAAATCCTGATTCCACCAAACCTATGGTGTACATGACCTCCAGAAGGCGAATTGACCGAGTGAACTTGGCCAACGGAAACACTGGGAATGCAGCTCCTCCGGCTGTCCCATTGCCTTGTTGAGAATGAGACTTCAAGTCAAGGGCTCGGACAAGCGGAGATGGCCCTTTAAGTCAACCGCCTGCCTCGGTCTAGACCTCTGAGTAGTATCCTATCCGTCACAATAAAACTATAACATTTTGTGCAGCACATCTCTTGGTGCCCATCATGTACCAAGCCTGCGTATTGATTATGTCATTATGGTAAGGGAAAGAGTAACAATAATAATAACGACAGTAGCGGTAATAATAATGAGAAGAATAACAACAACAATAATAATAATAGTAACGAAAATAATAATAATAATAACGATAAAAACAGTAATGATACAGTAATACAACACTGCAGACAGTCACGAATGAGGTGGACATTCACCCTAAACTAACAAATAGGATTACAGCTCCAGTTGAAAAAAAATAACTATCTGTCTAACCTCCACTGTATTCACATTTCAAAATAAAGTATTCAAAAGCAAACCGAACATATGACCTGCCTGCCTGCCTGTCTGGCAATCATCTCATCAATATCTTACCGAACCAATTAGCAGCCGACATATTTATGGATGCTTGACAAATGTATAGCTCTGACAACGCTTAATCCTGATCCCAGGTTATTGTGGAGCTTTGAGGACGACATATGCATTGTATCCAACCAAAAATATAAACATACCACGAATTGTATTCAAACACATACACTCAGTACTAGATTCAATGCTAGTCTCGCTTTCGAGTTTGAGTTAAGTATGTCACAGGACTATAAAGCAGCACGAAAAAACACTATGGTAGGTAAGATACTGAAATCTGTCACATTCTCATAACACACTTTCAATAATCCGACAGACGGTATAACCAATGTTGCTGAATCATTCAATAGACCAAAGGATTACGAGTGAGCCAGCATTCCGACATACTTATTCCTATTACATGACAAGGCGACATGTTCTCGGTTTTTTCAAGCTTGGAATCGGTGCGGTGCGGTGCGGTGCAGTCCTGCAACATTCATTCACATATCAAAGGAGAGAATCACACGCCAAATATTCCGAGATTTCTGTCCAAAATGTTCACAAGACTCTGCATTTTGTCAGAGTCTTCACATAGCAGGACAATATCATCCCCGTACAAAAATGGGAAGGGTGAGCATTCTTGATAGCCACCACCGACTGTCATCACTTCAGATGGAAAACTTCCACAAGAACTGACACCGCTGAGTCAGTTTGAATACAGTGCCTTGATCAGTGAGGTATACTTCCTTCCTTGGAACTCCTTCATTTCAAATGTGTATATGACATTCTTCAACACCTTCAATTTCTACTACAGCCTCCGAACACTAATTCGTCATCAGGAGGATAACATCACAGTCGCCTTTGTTTATACAAAAACCAGAAGTGCAGAAAATACTAGAATTATTCAAATAAATTAACTATGATGATGATACTCATTCATATGTAACCAAGGATACATTCGATATTCAATTCTAGGTAAAATGAAAATCGAAGGCAGTTTTCAATCTTTCTGATTAATAGGTCTAGAATGAACACAAATATGTTGATGTATTCCTATATGATCATCCAGTCCGACTTCACTGCCTCACGCACCAAGTTTATCTTTCTAAAACTTAACCATATACCAATAAAAAATGCAACAACATTACCTCTTATTTACCTAAGGGTGAAATGTACGCCTTACAAGTCACGCGGGAAGTAACATCAGTAACAAATATGGACAACAAAAGGAGAAACTAAGTTCAATTCACTATCCAGTGAATAAAGAAGTGAGATAAGAACAATAAAAAAGCACCAACCGAACCTCATTACCAAAAAGGACGAACAAAGAAAACAATGGGTTGTTCACTTCAAAAACTCTTCAACTGACCATCACTTACAATCCATCCAGAGATACCACCAACAACCACAGAACAACTGGTCAGTGGATACCAGTCCTCCAACCAATGCACAAGTCTCCGATGCACTCAGGCTACTAAAAGTGGAGAAGACAACAGGACCACGCGGAGTTCTCTTCTGAGGCACTGAAAACAGATCACGAGACGACAGCTGATATCCTCACGACACTAATGCAAAGTGTTTGCAAGGAAAGAGGAGACCATCGGTAGAGTGGGAAATGACCATTTGGGCGTTCGACAGCGGCAACGAGGAAACCGCGTGCGGAGGAAATGAAAACTTATGGGCAATATTGAGGCCGGGTAAAGGCGACTGCAGAACACACGACAAAATGGAAATGACCTATTGAAGTTCTATACAACCAAGGGAATAACAATGTAAAATTCTTTTGCTAAAATCTCTTGGTTTAAGCACATATCAAAACACTAACAACAACAACAAACAATTTAACACTTACATATTTGTTTGCTCCGACTTCAATTGCGACCGGACATCATTTTTCGTAACCCTGTTACCAGTGCTGCTCTGGGAATTTTTAACTATAACTTTAGCTGGAATTTCTTCATCTAACATAATTACGTCATCATCGTCTCCTCCGTTACACTTCAAAGGAAAAAAATCAACGAATTACACAATGAAACCTTTCTTTGTAAAAACGAATTTTGATCAAAATGCTGACTGTATTCAATCACGCTTCATAATATTCAAGTATTCTAACAGTACATTTTCCATACTAACTAGAAGATGAAGATCGTCGAGAAACTCTCACTATAGTTTGACTGGACACTAGTAACTAGTGTTGTACATCTAGTCCTTTCTGTCTTGTGCAGACTGAATTCTATCTGTCAGGTTTGCAACGTGGCCACCATTCTAGGTAGCTCAACATCACGGTGCACGTTGATTTGACGATATCAGATGGTTGGAGGCAATCGCCAGTTACCAGTGTCCAATCTAACCATGCACTACAGTCTTACAGGAGGTCAATCGTCAGCCCGACTGCAACAATGGGTGACGCAGCATCGAATCTCAGAAGCGACCTGACTTCCTTCAAGGTTGCACACAAGCCTTCCTGACGACCAACTAGACAACTAGCACGAGGCTTCCAAGGCTTCCTGCCGATTGCTGCCAACCATCCAATATCATCAAACTTTCACTATTTTCTTGTTTAATCACACTTGCTGAGATCACATTACGCAACACTGGACAATTATATAATCACATTTTTTTCTGTTAAAAAGAACTCTAATCAAATCTTTATGAGTCCTCATCAGATCCGACGCATTAAAATGCATCTCATTTTATGCATAACAGTAAGTCTGAGAAGTCACGGTAATACAAAGAAAGAAAATTACTCACTTAAATATTCTTAGATGAAAATGGTGCCAGTAGTTTAAAAAACAACAACACCATTCAAAACCATAACCACCTAGGGATTACGAGCACCACTTACATGCATGATGTTGCGGATATTCAGATCAACCGACGTTAATGTTCTCTTCATTGATTCGATCTCACCTGATTCAGAGGAAATTACCAAGACAAGAAATCGTCCAATTACTCAAGGAAAGCAGTGTTATCCTCAACAACGTAACAATGAAATAAATTATCCTACCTGAGTAAAAATTTTAAACAAAATAAACGACAGAGCAGAAACATTGAAAAAATCAAGCCGACAACCCAAAGGAAAACCGACAATATATATATACATCAAGTATTGGTTTTGTAGGGATATTTGTTAGATTGCATGGAGGATTTCATCATGAGCTAACATCAGTTAGAGGACCATTGGAAAACCTGGGAGTACTGGACAACCGATGAAGAGTCCCAAACTAGGATGAAACAGCCGTCCAGTAATGCCTGTCGGTTTTCCAATGCTTCTCTAACTGCTGTCAGCTCATGATGATATCCGCCAACCAGCCATTTAATTCATTATAAAAACAGAAGTGAACGAACAATTTGAAAGATTCCCAATTGTTAGTCAGATAGTTAGATCCACGTCAAGAACCAATATCACAGTTACAGAGATAATTGAGAGGCAGACAGGGAGCACTGGACAGCCGTTTCTGTCATCCTAATACGGTACTATTTAGCAGTGTGAACCCACGACAGTTTGGAGAACCGAACCCTGAACCTCCGTGTTTGCAGTCCAAGCTGCTTACAAAACAGCTGTCGAATACTCCCCGCCTTTCATTAACCTCTCGAACTCATGTTTCTTCCTGACACGAATATAAGAATTGAAACCAACCCTAAATTTCCACAAATCTGGATTAGGAAAGAACTAAACACTGGAATAGAATAAGAGACTCAAAACAAAACCTTCAGCATTCTGGCTTCGGAGTTATATTGATAAGTCGGGAGCGTCTTCGCCATATATATATATATACATACATACATATATATACAGAAACTCCAACCCGTGTTAAGCACCGTCCTGTGACCTCAATCACTGTATACAGATAGATTAGGTCCAGTCCCTTATTAGTCCATGGTCTTCACCTCGCTTGCGGTCGTCTCCGAGGGCGCACTATGAAGAGTACCAAACTAGGACGAAACAGCAATCTCGCAATACTCCCAGGCTACCAATGGTTCGCTAACCGATTTCAACGCATGATGAAATCCGCCAACCAACCAATTAATTAATTCACTGTTATCACTCTTCGATATTCCTTCCTTGTGTACACTTTCTCATTTCATTCACATCTGTCAAGTGTACACTCCACTCACTATCAGCTTACTTTCTCAACGAATAACAATTTTTTCACCTTATCTAATCGAACAACCTGCTCTTCAGTTGTGTCATTCAGGTATCATGTTGTTTTTTTCTCACTTTGATTTATTTTAGAAACTACTTTTGAGTAAGCTTTGAGCTAATCGTGGGGCCAGTTAACGAGCATAGAGGAGAGCAGGACAAATATGGAGATGTACTGCTGAAGACCCATGCTCACCACAGAACCAAACGGAATCTAAATAACAACAATTGTGGATGTGTAAAATATCAGTTAACGACAAGTGTGACCTAATATAAACAACCTCCCTACGATTACATTATCATCATCATCATCATCATCATATAAAAATGAAATGTCATTCTACTACAGAAAAATATACCCACCCAGTATAGTGAGCCAGTCATCTAGTGGGGTCGTGTAATAATCGCAATGAAAAAGTGAAAATACAAAACGCAATTAATTATCCATCGAGCAAAGACAGAAACACTCACTTCCAACTGGATAAACTCGTCCACCGTAGATTGATTAGTCCTGTGATTTAAATTTGAACAATATATCGCGGTATAATGACTTGAAGAGGATTTTGGTTCTGTAATTGTTGAATATATATTAATAGTAGAGTCAGTGTCTACTACCAGAATAGTAGTGAGCAATCTGACGGATTCCTGTTCACGTACAATAACAGACTGGTTATATCGTGACACTTTATATAGTATTTTTTTATTACACACTTTCACACTTCCTATTGGTGAGATCACATCATGTGATGATCCAGTCACCTCGGTCCTACTATCCCCCCTATCATGCATATTATTTTACACTAGCCAATCACATGATAGAGTACACGACCTTCAAATGACAAGGCCATTTCCTATCACACATTCTCTTCCAATCATGGATTAGAGAAAATCAGTCTGCCCGATCGACATCCCCTTGAATAGGTACTCCTATTCATGTTCTTACTGTTAGAAAGTATATTATATTATGTATAATATCCGGTCCATTCTTGATCACAGTTCATACGTATATTAATATTAATATATAACAATAGCCAGTTATCCTTTTATGGTTATATTTTTAAATTGAATAACAGATTAGTTATGGGATGACCAAAAGTGCTGGGCTGAATGCAATCAAAAAACATTGTGATATGGTGGTGACATAAATACATAAAAATATCCTCCAAGCAATAATAACAACCTAATAGAAAAAAATGGAGGGCAGGAAAACTGACTCCTCAGTTGAAGGTTGTAAATTGTGTCAATTCAGTGGCTAGTACAAAATAAAATGAATTTGAGAGAAGATAGTAAGACGTGACATTTGACTGGGACAGATTTGACCGCATGGATTGGTGGATAGCTGTTTCGTCTTAGTTTAGGACTCTTCATGGGTACTCACTTACCGGGGCAAACCTTGTACCTTCTATGTACTAGGTGTGCTCGTACACCATTCATTCACTGGGAACTGATCCAGTGGCCAATTCACGAATAACAATTTCTGCTGATCCATGATATATAGCGAAGAAATACGAGTCATTGTCATCGGATCTACCCACATAACAATGCACACGCTTGTATGGAAAACCCACTCCCACTAGACACTATACTCACTTCCTGAGCTTCGAACCACTGCATTACAAACGTAAGCCGATAAGATGTCTGGTTCGCCGAGCTACATTCGTGATCTACTAAGTAGAAACGAATATCCGACTAAATTCGTGGACAAGTACTTGAACTCAGAAAGTAAGAAGTCAAAGTTGACAACTGTACCCAAAAATTCAATCTTCCCAAGATTACAATTCATGGGTGATGTCAATAGCGAGATCTTACCACAATGTCTGAGAAGGGCCTTGAAAAGAACTTTCAACGAAATTAAGCTTTGCTGTATATTCACTAGGCAACCAATATTCAGTTCAAGAATTGAAGACAAACTAACCTTGTGTATTTTTCAGTTTAACTTTCCGTGCGGAGCTAGTTACATAGGGCATACGATCAGCCAAGTTCATCGAATCGTCGAATTTCTGAACACCTCCCATCTTGGTTTGGCAAAGGTCCGAATAAAGCTGTTATATGCAGCTCAATACTAGCTCATCTCGTCGATACTGACTGAACATCAAATCGACTCTAACAAAATCTTGCTAGTTTTTACGAGTTGATCACGGATTAATATGAGTTAGAGAACCATTGAAAACTAGTACTGGAGTGCTGGACAGCTGTTTTATCCTAGTTTGGGAATCATTGGCAGTACTCACCTTCTGGGATTAATTTTTACAGTGCTAGCTAATTCTATTAACTTGTTTGTATTTTACGTAATTCTTCCTAGTCATCATTGCTATTTTACAAATTTCTTGATTATGTAATAATTTGTTTCTAACGCCTAAGAATTGACGTTTCTTGAATTCCGTAGTTATATTCAACCCTCCTTCCCTAGAAACTTAGATATCTTATTAGCGACATCTATTAGTTAATTGATGTTCTGATGACTTTCAACCTCTTAATTTTATCACCCTCCGCTTATACTTAGAACTGATGGACTAAAATAACCCCTAGATTGGTGAAACATTTTGATGTTAAAAGGCGACTATATATTAGTGTAGAGCCAGTGGATGATGAGGAAGTAATTGAAAAGGAATATATTTCTCAACTCAACATGTTTCTTTTTTCTCTATATATGCTTGATATCACTATCAACTGGCTCTACGAATGCCCACACGCTTTCATTTTGCTGTCCAAGTTCCCTTCGTACTCATGGCCAATTCGTCACTTCCATTCGGTTTCCACTCGATCGCCTAACAACTAACGTGTTATATCATGCAACGGTCTTCTCAGCGTATGTCCAATCCATTCATCTCCCTATTAGTTCTGCATATTTATCAGCTGGTTCACTATCTGCCAGAATACCATACCATTAGGATTATCCTATCTGTCCGACTATGTGATCTTCGATATCTAGAGAACTCAGGTGTTGGTGAAAGTCAGTAGCGGTGAACTGATGGAGATGTTTCTGGTGACTCATGTACCAATTCCCTGAACCATACAGAAACATTGACTAATTTAAAAATAAAAGGTAAATACTCCGATCTTGTTCCATCTGCTACACACACTTAATATATCGTAATGAAAGACTGATATAAGAACAGACCACCTTGATCCATGTGGTTGGGTAGGTATAATTCCACCAAAGAGTAAATTTGTTTGATACAGTTTCACAGTGTTATACATTAATATTACTTACTGACGACCACGTTTCCATCACAATCTTCATTACTGCTCATAATCAATATCGAGGCTCTACTCACACAACCCCTTCTCACTTTGTGCATAATAATTCCATTATTTTTCGTCACTTGATTTGATGATTGGTGGTAGTAGTAGTGTAATAACAGAAGACAGGGGTCAGGCATCAGGTCGTTTATTAAGGAAAATCAACACATATTTATAGATTTTATTGTACATTATTGTAGATTATTGTTAGTAGAAAATACAGTCTTTTGACTGGTTGTTTCTCACAGAAAGTTAACCATGCATCTCTTTGTGGCTGTGTCAGATCATCCATATGCTAACTGTATCCGCCTACGCAAAGCCTTTGTTCTCATTTTCTCACCACCAATATTGGCGACATAAACATTGACGTCAATTACTGTCTACCAACTTTGGCTAGCTAGCAGCCAGCTCTCGTCACAGTAGTAGCGTTTTGCATATCTCTGGTACTAGTGGTGATGAGTCATTCCTATTGCTTGTGTTGTGTTGGGTGTAGATTATCCTATGAGCAAAGATTCACTTTGTCAGTCAGTCGGTAATCAACCTCTCTCTCTCTTCATCCATCTATATTTAATTTTTAGAAATGTGACTCTGTCCCACCCCAATGTATAGTTATACGTCAATGTATGCAGTGCAATTGCTGATTTTCTTCTAGATTATTTGTCTTCACAGGGTCAGTCATTTTACATTTGGCTAGATTCTTATGTTCTGATTATCTGACTACCCCCCACCCATTCTAGTGGTTTGACCTTTGTAGTTGACCTAACTGACAGTCATTGCAAGGTATTTCGTATATTGTGTCATTCTGTTTTGTCTAATTGGGTCAACCTACGGGATCGTTTAACCTTTACTCACATACACCACCAATCATATTCAGAAAACACCAGCTTCATTTGAATATTGTGAATAACTCACTGTTTCGACATCTACTCGCAATGTGCTACACATCATGACAACACACGCATATATGTAGCACTACCAATGAAACTGTGCTCGGAAGGTCATCAGTAAATAATATAGTATAATGACGAAAGAATAAGAAGCCGTAGCTTATCTGAAAGGTGTAATGTAATGTATTTGCGCAACACATTTCGGACATTCTGATCACACACACACACGAGAACTTGTCACACACATTTATGTAGAAGGTAAGAGTAGGCGTGAATTAATGGAATACAGGTGAAATTTTGTACAGGTGAAGGTCACAGATCCAAAGGTGCTGTGTGTGTGTGTGTGTGTGTGTGGGCGAGGAGAGGTATGAAGATGACATAAGGATGTAGGGTAAACAGAATTGAGGCAGAGGGTGAAAGAAACTAATAAAAATTGAGTCTTGGTTCTAAATTGCTTTGGGAAGACAGGTTCACAGTAATGACAAATAACTTTCCTATAGTTGGTTTGTAAGCATTAGTTTTGTTTTTAGCGAGTTGATCACGTATCGATATCAGGTATAGAGGCAGGCGTTTCATCCTAGTTTGGGAATGATCGGTAGTACGCACTCATTGAAGTGATTCTCTTACTGGTATCAATCCGTGATCAACTGGTAAAAAACAAAACTAACCCTTGAACAGGTAAGAAATATAAACATCCTATTGGGAGGGAGGTGGTTAGCCCGATAGAGGCTTTTATTTGATACTTTTGTAACGCCTAATGAATTTCAACTGAAATGTGTCCGATAGTTGATATGATGCTGCCCAGACAGATGGTGGGTGGTGGGTGGTGGGAGTGAGACGATTTCCTTTACATTACTGTCATATATGATGATGAATGTTTTTGTTGTTGGTGTTTAGATATCTTCATCATCTCTGTCCTTTCTATGTTCACCTGAAGTTGTATCGTTGCTGTCTGTTCCCAGACTTGTTGGTTTCGGCTTCTGTACATTCGAGTGTGTGTTATGTGTGAGACAAGACTCATTTGTGAATTTCAGATATTCTAGGATCCTTGAATCAGTGTAAAATACATCCGTCTTGTTAATGATGAAGGTCTCCAGCGCGATCCCCAGTGGTAGTAATTAGTCTTGTCATACTGCTGTGTTCACATCACATTGACTCTATTCACGGAGTGACTGAATGCTGAGGAGTGTGCGAATAGTTTTCAGTTCTCATTCATTTCATGGAGTACCTGCCAGCACAGGATGAATTGTGTTCTCCCCCTGTGTCTTCTGTTAGCGGATATGTTTATGACGAAAGTCGAGAATCGTCAGGTGGGAAGGGTATTCAGTGAAGTCTCGTCTTAATGTAGGTATATGTATGATGCTTTTATCTTGCTTAATAATAAAATTGATGCCTAGGTCCTTCTGAAAACGTTGAGTATGGCTCACCCACAATTTGAGTTCATCTATGAAAAAGGAAGAATGCAACACCTTATCATTTCTTGATGTCCTGCCAACAAGAATGGCAGGGTGGCAGTTTTGACCGGTGTATTTCCAGTAATAAGTTATCCATTGGCCAATACTCCTGTGGTGAGAGCTGTCTGCTTGCCAAAATTGCTAGACAGGAATTTACGTCAATGTTTACGTCCAAAATCTTGGTCATGAGAAAAACAAGAGCAAAGACTTTGCGTGGGCGGATACAATTCTCACATAGATGATCTGACCATCAATGAAGTGACCACAAAGAGATGACAGATTAACTTTCAGGGGGGAAATAACCAATCAGAAGACTCTGTTTGTCTGCTAACAATAACCTATAATAATGTACATAAAAATACATAGATATCTCTTGATTTCCTCAATAAACGATCTGTTGCATGGCCTTTGTCGTTACACTCCTATTTCAGATAATTTGTTCTTCGTTCACGCAAGCGAAATCTTATCAGCCAGTGCCCTAATGTTTCGTGACATAAAAATCGATACAACCGACACCCTACACGATAAAATAAGGAAAATAGAAAACTTAATATATGAGAATGGATAACCCAACAAAATTTGTTATAGTCTCCATTGAGGAGGACAGATGGTGCAGAAGAAATGTATATGCATGAGTTTATCTATTCAAAGGAGACGCAGCATCTGAATTTCCAGCATTTAAACTAAAAGATTCTGTAACAAGCAAAGCAGCAGGTACACATAGTGAAAACAGAACACGAACTGTGCAGAGAACGTTTATTCCACGAGAATCAGTTTTAAAATGTGTGCAGGTTCAGTCTTAGAGTCTAACAGTCTTTCTTGTCTTCGCTAAGGTTTAGACACACATATAGTAACAATAGAAGTAACAATAGACACGGAAACCAAGCCATATTTTTCACTAATCAAACCTCTGTTTAGATACGTTCAGTTTATATTCGTTAACCAATCACTGAGCGTGTTACTTTGGCTTACATTAAACAACATGAAAAAGAATCATCAAATAAACGTAGTATTGTGTTGCTAATGCAGTATTGAACTGTGGGAATATGTGAGATGAATATTCCGTTGGAAGACATTTTCTGTGAGACGCCACCATCACAATTTCAATTTGTATATAGAAAGTATGAGCCACATAAATCCAAAGGTGATATAAATAGACAATTATTTAGTGTTAAAAGTGTAACTACTTATACAGATAGTAATGAGACAAAGAGGTGGAGTTCTGATCTCGCTTGGATACAAGCATGGACTATACACAAAATACAAGATAGAACAACAGAGTGAATTTGTACATGTTTCGGTGGGATGTTGAGGTGGGTGGGTGTGAATATTGAAGTAAAATTATAAAATCGATAAATTCATTTCATTTAGTGAATTATATACCTTAATTTACTACTCACTCCTACCCTCCTCATCTCTCCACCGTAGTACATGCGTAAATATAAATTCACTCTGTCATTCTATCTTGTATTTTATCTCCAGTCCATCCTTGTTTCCAAGCGAAATGTAAACTCCACTGCCTTGTCTAATTATTACCTAAATAGTTAGTCTTTCAGATACAACTCGAATTCACTGTCGAAACGTAGGTTCTTAAATTATATTTGATTTTGTGTAGGATGTAGACGAGTGAAGAGAGAGAATCGACGAAATAAAATGAGCTCGTATTATCCTGCAACTACAAATGTCTGTCTACCTTCTCTATTCAAACTGTATGGAACTAACCAGTTTGTTTGGCGACACCCAACCCTCCCCACTACTGACAGCTTTCAATGCCCACCCCTCCAAATGTGACAAAATCTTTCCTAAGCAGCCCAAGAAGGAATGAAACGGAGCAATAGAGAAGAACAGGAAGCAAATAAATGATTAGTAATCGCACTTATTTTTTTACTCTATTAAAAGTCTGCAATTTTCCAACATTAAAGTATTGTCAATGGGCATTGTTACTAACAGAATGGAGAAACAATGAAAACAAAACACGCCAACTAAGGATTAAGACATGGGAAATTCCCGCCTCACCCCCCCCATCACACCTCGAACATTAATAAAACACAAAACAAGTAGTTCAGCGAAGAGGCTCTCTTCGAGGAATTCCCTTCGCCCCTTAGTTCTACAATCCTATTTATATGCAATTTTCACCATGAAATAGGACTGTATCAAAAGCGACGACTTCCTGTCATAATCGTAGTCGCTAATTAATATTAGTCAGTGGATGTGAGCAGCTGAACAAGTGGATTACAGTTACCAGAAAGATTCAGCGAAGAAATACTAATATATTTATAGCATTTTCATTACCATACACAACAATTTGCCAATCAGGTGGCGCTGGTATGTTTGTTACCAATAATAAGTCAGTGTCAACATGTCAATGGGGTGATAATTCACTAAGAAAATCAATACACACAATTAAAAGGTAGAAATGGTTACATACAACAAGTGGATTGCATAATGCATAATTCTTCGAAAAATGAAGAGTAATTAGAGAATAAGCGTGTTCACAGGTTGATTACGTGATAGATTGTCAAAGAAAATAAAACGATTTGGACAATGATAATTTGCAACTAAGGCGGAAGTGGTCATAAGAATAAAATAATTTTACAAGGATGACATGTAATTAAAGATGAAGTAGTCAGAAAAGTTTAAAAAATTCAGACAATTATAATTTTTAAAGGTTAAGGGGGAGGGTGGCGAAGTAGTCCAGTTTATACATTCATGTAACGATGTCTGCCTATACAATACCTATACAAGTTACCATTTATTAATGTATTATCACTTTCATGACAGTAATTCATCTCAGTGGATATGTAGCTCAAAAGTGTCCACTCTTTTTACTGTCTTGTACAGAACATCGACTAGGCTCTGTAAACCACTCAGTTGTTGTTTTGACCAGTGTATGTCTACAAGGGAACTACCAGTTCATATTTGTCTGTCGAGGTGAACAGCGAACCATGATGTAGTCTTGATGGAAATCCAATCGAAACTTCTCTCTCGAATTTAAGATGGAATCCTATAGGATACAAATATAGAAATAAGTGTTTACACTTTTTCCGTTTACTCAGACTACCACTCGTGTGTAAAGTGAGTTGTATACATCGGATGGTTATGACCAAGCCACACTTACGTGTTAGAATATTAACTGAAGTACAACTCAGTCTAGAGAGTTTTTGTGTGAAACACCGGATTAGTTAGTCGATTTACAACCACATTTATTCATAAATGACACTTCAGACATTGTAATTTGAGCAGCTGGAAGATATAACATACACTCACACAATAGGAGCTGCAGTTGGTTTTTGAATCCTACACCCTGAATTAACATACAATTAACCACATAATAGGGTGGGCTAGAGTCAAAATTACAGAATCCTGCCAGGTTCATCGAGTCTACCATGAACACATGCAAGAGAAGTGACTCAACGCAAATACCAGAGATACGGAAGATATTATTACCACCAGTCAAATCAGAGAAGGATAATAAATAATGTCAAATTCTATTTCAATTCACATTATAACTAGTTATTTATTTATTTTAATATAAAAACATCTTATTTCCCATCTTATTGTATTTTATCCATGCCACTGATATTATTATTTGCGAATGTACTTTATCTTGTATTGATTTTATTTTTACTTTTTTTATTCAAATGACCTGTTAACAGTTTGAAAAAAATTTGGGCATTGGGTATGTGACATTCATTATAATGAAGGTTTTTTGTATTTCCCAATGAATGAAAAACAAAACGTTATTGTTTTTACTGACGTTTCGCTATTTACTGCTGCTAATCGCTTTATCAAATTATTATTAAACTGGACTTTACAAAATCTCAGCTTATTTGGAACAACTTAATCATCGTTCCTCAGCATCGGGTCATTTCTGAGTTGTCAAGTTGGCCAATTGGTAAAGATAACAAAACCAAGTGTAGATTGTTGGATTTGATAAATGTGTAAAATTATAAAACAGCGTGTGTTTATATAATGATATTGCTTATCACGTTCGTGTTGGTTTTATCACTCCATGGGAGAGGGAGGTGTTGTAACCAGGTCAAATTCTATTTTAGTCCATCATTCCTATTCAGACAATGTGGATTCCGCTTGATATGAAGTGCTTCTGATGATATTAGACGTTCTTTGTGATTTCTGAAATTTTTCTGAATTATTTCAATATCGTCAAAATCAATTTTGTGGCGTAGCGTGTAGACGACATGTGGCTGATGATTTTTCAAGCTTTTCTAGTCCAACTGGATTTATTTACCATAGCAACACCACTTGTCAGTCTACATAAATTCCCTTCTATTGTAAAACAATTACTTTCCAGACACAAATTGAAGCTCTTCGTTTTTTCACTGGTGTCCAGTAGACATCTTTGTGAAAGCGTTGTATCTGATTCGAGTAAACTGGAAATGATATCCAAGCTTTCGGTAACAGGGATACAAGTATATAATTAGCATTAAATATCGAAATGTCGATATAAAACAATATCGTCTTGTTTTTCATTCATTGGGAAATACAAAAAAAAACCTTTATTATAATGTACATCTGACCTACTTTAAAGCTCCTATTACAAATCGTCAGACTTAATAATCACAAAATGAAGTCATCAATTTAAAGAAATATTTTTTTGGGCTAAACATAAGTGTTTTTCATTGATCGAAAATGCCCATTAAAAGTTTCAAAAGCCTGACTACTGAATAAAAGAATATCCACCTCGATAACCTCCTCCTCTTCATCAGGTTCTCCACCTATATCCATCCATCTATCCATAATAATGATGATAAAAGAATTGGGAATACTAACAACATTTTCACATATACCGTCAATAAAATTAGAAGTTTCTGATAAGGTTCATTATAAATTATTTAAATTAATCCCAGCGTGTTAAGAAAATCAAAACAAGATTTTTCTGAACGTTTCGCTGAAGAAGCTGTGGCTTACACAGCGAAACGTTCAGAAAAATCTTGTTTTGATTTTCTTAACACGCTGGGATTAATTTAAATAATTTATAATGAATCAATCTGACTCGGCGCTCAAATTATTTCAGGAAGTTCGTAACACCTACGGCCTGGAAACCTATAATTTCTGATAAGGTGTTGTTCAAAGGATCATTTCTCTAGTTTATTTAGAAAGAAATCTGCCAATATGGGACCCGATGGGGAGCACATCACCACTCTGTCCACTTGTCTGTAAAGTGTGACATCAAATTTAAAATCTACATTCATGGTACACCTTGATAACAATTCTGTTGGGATACCAATTTTTATGGAATTGTTATACACTTATTGACATATGATGTTGACAGTTCCTAAAGGTGGTTTTTACTGATTGATCGGATCAGATTGACTACATAGTGAGTTGAGCTCACCAAGTAGGAAATAGTAACTTCTGTTCAGTTCATTAAATGCATACACAGTTGGTGACTCCGAAGTCATTTTGTTATAAATTTACTCACTTAACAGAATGACTCATCTACATATCGGGTTTATTTCTATAAACTGATCGATAATAATTTCTCCTACATCATCATAGATCATGAAAGCACACACACACACACACTCTTCTTACAATTTCACTTCAAAGCTGTACAATAGTGTAATGTTATAAAAGGTCACGCATATAAGGGTCATTTAATGCAGGTCTAAACCGATTTCACTATTAGTAGTTTGAAAAAATTTAATCAATAGGTCACCAGTTTGGTATGTGATATTCGTGATCGTGAATGAAACTCAAACAACGAGGATATTGTCTGTCTGTCTGTCTGTCTGTCTGTCTGTTGTCTATCTCTCTATCTATCATACTTTGTTCATTAAAGCTAAAACCAATTTTGAAAATTCTCTTACAAGTAATTAGTCAACTTGTGAAAGAAGTGCACATCTAACTCTGTTCAACTTCTTTACTACTATCCATTCATTCAGGTAATTTTAGTCCTAATGCGTGTGAGTGAAAAATTGTCACTATAATTCAGGTTCATCGTTCAAACTCAAGATTGCCTAATTCATAAGAGATGAAAAAGAAACTAAATGACACTCAACTAGACAATGATGAAACAAATGGTTAGTTTTGATACAACTAGTCTTTATACTTATTTACCAATCAATCAATATGGCAGGCTCAGAAGTAGTTGAAAAAGAGCTGACTGCATATCCTGAACTTACTCACAGGACGAAGCTGCCCATCGAAGAAAATTATTTTAGGAATTCAGTTATGCCTCACATCTAGCATCTTTAAATTGCAAGGCAAAATATACAGACAAACAGAAGGGGCAGCAGTGGGATGGATCACCAATATCCCCTATCGTAGCAGATATATTTATGAACAGCTGGGAAAATATTGCTCTTAATACATTTAATCCTACTTCAAAAATATGGTGGAGATATGTGGATGACATTTTCAAACACAGTGTTAAAAACAGAACACATCTCTAGCTTCTTGGCACACATAAACTCAGTGGTAGAGGGAATAAAATTCACATTTCAGTCGGAAAATGAACAAGGAGAACTAGCTATGTTAGATTGTCAAGTAAAACCAATAGAAGAAGGTAAACAGCACACTAGCGTTTATAAAAATAAGCCAACGCATTCTGCTAATAGACATTTAGACTTCAATTCATCTCATTCGTTAACTGTTCACGAGGGCTTAGTTAAGTGTCTAACAAACCGAGCAGTAGCACTAAGTACTACAAGAAAAGACGTAAATGATGAAATAAAACAGATAAAAGAGGCGTTGGTGTGAAATGACTATCCTATAAAATTCATTAGTAATTTCAAAAAAGGTGAAAAGCAAAATAAAAATAATGGCGAGACTAATGATGATAACATGAAACAGAGAGAATATAAGGCATCTACAGTCCCACCATATAAGGAGGAAACATATGAGACCCTCCCTCAGTAGGATTACTAATAAAGCAGGAATTACGGTGGTGACATTTAACCATGCAAACTCACTCAGGTAGCACAAGTTCTGTAGGTAGGCTAAAGGACCCTGTAGATTGACTAAATTAAACAAAATTACATAATTTACAAAATACCTTACCATGACTGTGAGTTAGGTCAACTACACAGGTGAAACTAGTAGGTTGGGAGTAGTTAGACTGCCTGTCACAACATAAAATTCAGTTTAGGTTAGAATGATTGATCCCACAAGGATGAGTAATCTAGAAAAATACTCAGCGCTACATTTCACTGCATGAATTAACATACAGTTAACCATAGAATAGGGTGGGAGAGGGTTAACATTCTCAGAAGTAATATTCGTAGGTGGAGATGGATAGATAGATAGATAGAGATGGACTACTGAATCCTGCCAGGTTCATCGAGTCTACCAAGAGGAGTGACTCAATGCAAATACATGAGATATGGAAGATATTATTACCACCAGTCAAATCAGACGAGGATATTAAATAATGTTAAAGTATATTTCAATCTTGGACATCATAACATTCTAACAAGTTCCTTATTTTGACTATAAAAAGACTCGTCTTATTTCCCATCTGATTGTATTTGATCAATAACACGCGTATTATTATTATTTCCGAATGTACTTTATCTTACATTGATTTTATTCAAATGTCTAATGATCCATTTTTACTCATGTATACAAATGAAGCAATAAAGTTGTGTGAGTAGTGCATTGATATGATTGTGAGGAGTAATGAAAATTGTGCTCGAAAGATAGTCATCAATAAATTTTTTTTAATTCCTTCACGTTCTTTGTGGAACACAGGGCTTCAAGCTAAAGGCTTGAATTATCAGTAACACTGGTTTGTTTTTTACAGGATGGAGTTGATAGCCTCATAACCAAACTTCCCTCTTTACCAGTCTTACTACTGGCTTGGCGAGGTAAAGGAGCACGTCGCCTGAAGATCGAACTGTGAACCAAATGCGAGGTTGGCGGTCATTCTACTGAGGTGCTACTGACGCTTGGATACGTTTACCTGGAAAGTGATTAAAGCACCCAGAAGACAATTTACAATAAATAATAAGAAATCGGTAGTTCAAATAACTAACTGTCAAGTATATCTCGATCCAGGAAACTTACTCTTAAGTAACCAAAGGGCTATTGAGTCTGAAAAGCAAGTGGTAGGTACCTGTGTCTATCATTGCTTTCAAGAAGAAGGGGGGGGGGAATACTGCAACTAGCCTGGAATTGATTCTTACTAGGACGTTCATTTTTTCTGCTTAAACAGAAAAATTTATTAGCGACTTTTCGAGACACACCTTGACAATGTTCACCCATAATTAATAACAAAGCCAAAACTTAGACCGTAAGATAATCTAGTGACTTTTGTATCTCTTAAAACAATAGGCACATACACACACACACGTAGGAAACCTACAACAACAGATCAGTACACTCATTTTTCCTGTTTTGCACCTTTGAAATGCAAACGTAACTTGGCAATGTGTCTGGTTCATACAGCTAGGATAATCTGTTCAAACGACTCCCTCAATGAGGAGCTGAAGACTGCTAGAGAATTAATTACTTAGTGAAAGTGGTTATCTAGATAAGTTTATTGAGAAAAATGTGAATTTAGCCCCAAAACAAGCCAGTGGGTCAACAGCTCCCAAAGAACCATTGTTCATAAAACTGTAACATCAAGAAAATAGAAACACGGTGCTGGAAGAATACAGTTAAAGAGCTTTCAATTCAGGTGAGGCACGTTGTCTCTTCACAACAACCCCCATAAATGAAAAGCAAATATCTCCTCGCCATATAATCTTGCTCTACCTACACAATTAAAACAAGAATATTAACAGGAAGTATTACTGTATAACACTGTGTGATTTTATCAACAACAACAACAAAAAGTGTTTTTTTTATCCATAATAGCTGATGATACTACCTAATCTTCTGTGTGCAATTAGGCGAAGTGATGTTGAATTCTGTGACTTGCTGGCTTTTTGAAAGTCAAGTGGTGAAGCGGATCAGTTACACTGCTCAGTGTTCGTTCACCGTTTTATAAAGCTTGTGCTATCATCCTAGTAGTGGAAAATTCGCATTGGGACATATAGAAAATCAAAAGAAGTGATTCAGTGTAGAGTCTCTTTTCAACGAATTTATCATCAAGCTGTACAATAGTATACATATATATGGTTTTTTAAAGAAATTATATCCGGTGAGGGAATTGAATCATACATGTGAATGCACAAAATAATAATAATAATAATAGCAGTATGAAATGCAATTAAAACTAAAATGTTTGTGATTATAATCATAGGTAAATGTCAAGTGGCAAAACAATTAATGTCATATATAGAATAATTCATAGGATGGATAGAACTTGAAAGGGGTGTGCAATTATAGGATTAGTAGACAAATCGAATGAAATAAAAACGTCACGTAATATTGTGTGAAATTTGATAACATAGAATTTAATGTTTCAAAACAGAATTAATCCAGAATGACAAGTGGAACAAGTGAAATAATAGCGAGGACAGTTCAAAGTGAGAATAGTACTAGCTAGTAACAATTGACGTAATAAAGGAAGAGTACACAAGCTGAATAAACAAAACGAAGTATAGGTAGAGCCATAATATGATTAGGTAGGGATTAAGACTATGAAAGTTGGAGGGGTTGAATGAACTTTTTCTGTACAGAGAGATCTAGCTTTTCTGTTTCGATAGTCAGAGCTTCAACAATACAGATGAGTCGGGTACATAGTGATATGAGCGGATTGCTTTTCGCCTTGTAGACTACTTTAAAGGCAGAGGCTGTAGAGACAGGGTGATCCAAAAAAAATAAACAAAAATGTGCAACAAATTAGTGGAAGAAAAAAAAACTTGCCAAGAAAAAAAAGAGTTCACCAATGAAATACCATCCGTCATTGATAAAACAAAGTGTGGGTAATTAATTAACCTGTCAACAAGAACCTTAAGTTCTGATAAAATAAAAAGTATTTGGAAAAGGATTACACTTCAGTGTAGCTGTTAACAGATTAAAACCTGAGGATGTTATTCCTAGTACAGAATCACACCACTAATGGAAATAGACATAACTACTGCCGAACAAGTCAGAGCACAATGTGCATCGACACTGAAACACCAGGAAAATAGGAAGAAATCTTATTCATTCCTTATGCTCTAGAATTCGTAAAATCTGCTCTGCAGAGACAATCGATAGTGAACTAGATAAGCTTCGATCAAATCTCCTTAATAATGGTTATCCTACAAGGTTTATTGAACGTAACATCAAGAAAGAACACGCCCCCAGACAAATTACAGTGCCGAAGAAAAAACTGTTTATGAGTCTGGCATTCAAAGGTGACACCATTTCGGAATTGATAAAAAATCGTTTATCTAAATGTATTAAACGTACTTTTCCTGCAGCTGACTTACAACTAGTTTTTACCAGCCGAAATATGATTAGACAATGCGTCAAGGATAGATTACCGCTTTTGTCCACATCCATGTGTATTTACTCTTTTACCTGCTCTTGTGGAGCTGTTTATATTGGACGTTGTAAGCGTAATCTCCGAAAACGTGTAGCTGAACACTATCCAGTCTGGTTAATGAAAGGCGAACGTAGAACCGCGAAGTCGTCTATCTGTGATCACCTGTTAGAGTCAGGTCATTTAGCCCCACGTGATTCATCTTTCAAAGTTATCTACATGGCAAAATCGAATCGATCCAAAAGTTTACGTTTTCTTCACTTCTGCATAGCCGAAGCTTTAGCTATACATGAACAGAAACCTAAATTATGTGTTCAAAAACGTTTTGTCAAACCCCTTTCTTTACCTTGGTCATAGTAATGTTCTTTCTAGTTTTTACTTTATTTTATTTTACCACTTGAATTCTTTCCACTTCACTTCACATCTTCATTCTCATCGTAATCGTACTCTTATTTTTTAACATTTTTAGACAACACTTGACATTTTTAAAACATTTTTGATTTCAATTCACTTATAAAACAATGTTTAATAATTTTGTAATTTATCCACTTCAACTCTACCCCTTATAACATTTTAATTATCGTCATTCTTATCACATATATGTATATTGACTGAGCAATTATTTAGTGCCACTGAATGACCTTTTCTGTAATATAAATACGAGTGTACAGCTTGAAAATGAAGTCGTTGAAAAGAAATTTCTTCGCTGAACAAAAATAGGAAGAAACAACTTATAACAAGAGGAAATAGCAGCTCCAAAAGTTTGAGAAATCACAAAAATATATTGATCGTAAAATCGGACCAGGGATATACAACAAATCAGATTACATAAACAAGGTCAATCAACACATTGAAACAGAAATGAAAAAACCCGTGGATTCTATTATGAATAAGGTCAAATACTCTTTAGGTGATCTAGTACGCCATTTAAAGTGATCTTTCGGTGAGTTAAAACGATTGAATCTAATGCTTAAAACTAACAATCCCAGTAGAATGTATGATACCATGAAAATTCTCTAAGCAGGACATCCCATTAGGCCAATAGTCGACTTTAGGACCAGCTTGATATACGAGTTATCTGAATATTTAGACTCAACATTATGCCCCGCTAGAGACAGGTCCAATTCTAGGCGAACTAATTCCTAAGTAAGGAAGCAGAAGTTAAAGGAGATTCAATTTGAAAAAGATGAAAAAATCTGTAGTTTTGACATGACTAATTTGTACGCTAGCATTCCGAATAATACAGCTCGGTTAGGAAAGAACTGGACACTGATCCTGAACTCAGAAGTAGTACTAAGCTCTCGGTTGATGCAGTAATATCAGATGTTAACTTATATCTAACCTCTATCGTATTCAACTATATAGACAAACGAGTAGGTTAGCGATGGGACCACCAACATCCTCAACAGTGGCAGACAGACATATTTATGGACATTTGGAAACATAAAGCTCTCAGAACGTTTAATCCGGCTCCACCTTCGTCGTTCTGCTGGAGATGTTTGGATGGTACAATGACTAGTGCGTTCAAATCTGAACATATCCCTTTCAGTTTTTCCCACGTATAAACTGAGTAGTGGATGGAATCTAATTCACTTGTGAGTTAGAAAACGAACAGGGTGAGTTGGCCATGCTACACTCACTGTAAAATAAAATGAAAAAAAGATGGTGGGTTAGATTCTAGCATTTATGGGAAGCCGTCACACAATCTAATAAATATACTTAGACTTTAACTCATCCCATTCACAATCGGTAAATGTAGATTTAGTTAAATGTCTATATAATTGAACCAGGAGCCTAACTAGAAAGCCAGTAGATTTAAATAATGAAAATGAACAAATCGGGAAAATATTCCTGGTGAATAACTACTACACACCAGAATTTTATTCATAAATGAATGAAGACGTATAGAAACGAAATAAGATGAGTAATGAAGATGACAAAAGCATAACATAAATAATACAGAAATCAAAGCGAATGTAGTATAAAGAAGGAAGGAACACTAGGAGCCATAAGTGACATTCCTAATAAGTCTGGAATTAGTAGGCGAGGAATTTAAGCCAACCACCCATTCACTGATATAAGAATAAAACTTGGGCACTGAGGTAGAGTATAATTCCATTACGTATAAAAATTTATTTTGACAAAATCACACAGTATTATACAGTAATATTTACTGATGACGTTTCGAGCACAATTTACTGCTCATAATCATATCAAGGCATTATTCACACAACTTTCTAACTTCGTTTACATGACTCCATTATTTTGCATCGCTTGGTTTGATTGGTAGTAGTATTTTCCATATTTCCGGTATGACTGATGAGTCACTTCTATTGCATATGTCGATGTTAGACTCGATGAACTAGGCGGGAATCAGTAGTCCATCTCTATCTATCTATCTATCTATCTATCTATCTATCTATCTATCTATCTATCTATCTATCTATCTATCTATCTATCTATCTATCTATCTATCTATCTATCTATCTATCTATCTATCTATCTATCTATCTATCTATCTATCTATCTATCTATCTATCTATCTATCTATCTATCTATCTATCTATCTATCTATCTATCTATCTATCTATCTATCTATCTATCTATCTATCTATCTATCTATCTATCTATCTATCTATCTATCTATCTATCTATCTATCTATCTATCTATCTATCTATCTATCTATCTATCTATCTATCTATCTATCTATCTATCTATCTATCTATCTATCTATCTATCTATCTATCTATCTATCTATCTATCTATCTATCTATCTATCTATCTATCTATCTATCTATCTATCTATCTATCTATCTATCTATCTATCTATCTATCTATCTATCTATCTATCTATCTATCTATCTATCTATCTATCTATCTATCTATCTATCTATCTATCTATCTATCTATCTATCTATCTATCTATCTATCTATCTATCTATCTATCTATCTATCTATCTATCTATCTATCTATCTATCTATCTATCTATCTATCTATCTATCTATCTATCTATCTATCTATCTATCTATCTATCTATCTATCTATCTATCTATCTATCTATCTATCTATCTATCTATCTATCTATCTATCTATCTATCTATCTATCTATCTATCTATCTATCTATCTATCTATCTATCTATCTATCTATCTATCTATCTATCTATATTACTTCTGAGAATGTTAACCCTCTCCCACCCTATTCTGTGGTTAACTCTATGTCAATTCATGCAGTGCAATGTAGTGCTGAGTATTTTTCTAGATTACTTATCCTCGTGGGATCAATCATTCTAACCCAAGCTGAATTTTATGTTGTGACAGGCAGTCTAACTACTCCCAACCTACTAGTTTCACCTGTGTAGTTGACCTAACTCACAGTCATGGTAAGGTATTTTGTAAATTATGTAATTTTGTTTAATTTAGTCAATCTACAGGGTCCTTTAGCCTACCTACAGAACTTGTGCTATCTGAGTGAGTTTGCATGGTTAAATGCCACCACCGTAATTCCTGCTTTATTAGTAATCCTACTGAGGGAGGGTCTCATATGTCCCCTCCTTATATGGTGGGACTGTAGATGCCTTATATTCTCTCTGTTTCATGTTATCATTATTAGTTTCACCATTATTTTTATTTTGCTTTTTATTATGAACAATAAATTATACTCGAAACGTCATCAATAAATATTACTGTATAACACTGTGTGATTTTATCAAAATAAATTTTTATCCGTAATGGAACAACCACCCAATCAACCAACCCGCCAACCAACCAGATCTCTCAAACATAAAATTTGTCAACTCAGTGACCTGATAAATGCAATGAGGAAAAATAATACAACTTATCAAATACCAACCATGTAATGGCTTGACTGTTTGTTAGTCAGGTCAATAATTCCATAGGTCAAACTAGTAGATCGGGGTCAATTAGAGTGTTGCAACATAAAAGACGTTTGATTAGACGTAGAATGATTGACCCTGATATGTTAAATAATCTAGATAGGAAGGAGGTCAATCATTGCATTGCATTCACTTGCATGTTATCACAAAATAGGTTGAATGGGACAGAGTGAAAATGTTAAGAAGTAATATAGTTCGGTGGAGAAACAATATGTATATGTGGCAATTTATGAAGCCATGTGAGTAAATAGATATGATTATGAGTGGCAATAACTTATGCTCGAAACCTTGTCATCATCCAGTTGTTAATACTGAATAATCACTGTGTGTAACATATGAAATAAACTTGTCTAGTATGGAGTTACATTCTACCACAACCCTAACGATGGGCACTTCTCTTCAAAGCTGTGCAGTTATTTAGGAGGTTTGTATATGCAGTGTTTAGTGAAAACAAAGGTCAATAGTTCTTGTTAGTTAGTAAGAAAAATAAATCAGTGTATGAGTAATAACCATGTTTGAAACCTTGTGGATAATCTTACTTTATCGAGAGCGAGTTAACAACTTATGAGTTAAGTGATGTTGTTGCGACCCGTTTTATTACTCATCATCGCAGTATACTTTCACTATGTAGTTGTACTTCGATTTGTTTATTACTCTAAATCTTGCATGTTAACAATTGATACCTTTTGTACTCGCTCGATTTTTGAATTGTTGATTGCTGCAATAATACACTATCGTATTCCTTCGCAAGTGCCTTTTGAATTACGTTGCGGATGTCGAGTAATCGCAACGTTAGGTCACAATTATAAACGCGAAGAAATACTAGAAGATACGTGTACTCTAGTTTGGCCAGAATATAGCAGCAGCAACAATGTATACTCATATCGAAATAAATGATAGGAAAGAAGAGGATAGAGGATTGCGAAAGGGTTACACAATTGGAATAATAAAGACCACATAGAATCTAGTATGCGTATTTCGCCCTATTTCGGACTCACCATCTGGATGTACCTGCATTCTCCAGTTGGTAATGGTGTTCCCACTGAGCCTCAAACCCAGTACCTATCGTTTTAAACACCACAGCATCACCCACCAGACCATTTTGGTCACCAGCATTCCCTTGTAAGTCACCACTCGATTTCAATGAAGTTTCCGCACTAGGAGACTATATGTCAACACAGAGCGAATATTTCAATTCAGTCAGTCAATGGGAAAATCAGAATTGAATCAGGAACAAAATAATAAGGACTAGATGGAGTTTATTGTACAACTACTTGTGGAAAACAAAAATACACTAGTAATATATATATATATATATATATATATATATATACATGTAACTGCTCCCGCAGATACATGTAAATTTGTATATACAATTGGAGTTAACATGAGAAGGATATCTATCGATTTTCGATTGCACCAGAGAGCAAGTTGTTCGATAGACGGGAACGAGCTTAGCTGCAGGATAGGCTGTGGATAGTGATGTGCTCAGTCTTCTGTTGATCATCGCTGCAATGTTTTCACCTTTACAATCAAGGTGAAAGTAGATTGGCTTTTTTCTTACTATGATTTGTTTTACATTTGTGACTTCAGATCTTCCATACTTGTCAATGAACCTTTGAAGGTACCCATTGCTCTTCAATATCTTTTCAAGAAACTCAAATTCTTCCTCTAATTTCTCTATAGAGCATATTCTCCTCGCTCTATAGTACAGAGTCTTGACTAGACCACGTTTAAAGCTATTTGGACAAAAGCTATTAAAATGTAAGCATTGTCCTTTCCGTGTGGGCTTTCGATAAATTGACTTTTGAAGACTACCAGCTTCTAGGCGTTCCATGGCGATGTCGAGGAAGTGGAACTTTTCGTCACTTTCATGTTCCATAGTGAACTCAATATTGGCGTGTGCATCATTTGTAAAGATAGCATGTTACCGAGTATTCGGTGTAAAAGACATCAGCACCCAAAGAGAAAAGAAAAATCCAGCTAGGAAATGAAGTGTGCTAATCGGTGAGTTAGCTAATCGTCACAATGTTAATTTGTCATAGGACTACTCCATGTCTAACTGTTATCATACTGCACCTTCAAGCATGACCACAGACACTAAACTGAGACACCAGTATAGCATGTGAACTTAATATGAATTATATCACATGGAAATAAATTCATTTCACTCAGTGCAATATCATCAGCATGCTTCATTACTTACTACTACTTTAATAAAAGTAATTCTCATCCAAGTGGTTGAATTAGCGATCAACGAACGAACTTGGCCTAGTAACCTGAAAGTGGCAGCTGCGATCCTTGGTGGGGTCGTTAATGGATGAATGATGATGGAGACTCCATAACTAACACAAAGCATATGTCCAGTCTCCCTCCCCCCCCCCACCCGCTTACTTAGCTCTCAGTGGTCCTCTGAATGATGTTGGTTCGTGAGAAAGTTATATTTGATATTAAAACAGATGTTGACAACAAAGTCTACTACTCGAATGGATTAGCCTATTTTGGTAGTCTTAGTTACATCTGTAAACTGTATATAATACTACTACTACTACTAATAATAATAATAATTTGCTTTATTCCAACGACAACAACAAGAAACGGTGCTTATAATACTCCATGGAGTTTTCAGCATTTGTCACAATATTGCATCTAATTTACTCAAAATAGAAGTTAAATTAACCAGAAGGACGTCTCTACATTAACAGTAGGAATAATGTCAAAAATGTGCAAAGTATAACATGAGAATAGTAATTATAATAAGAACAATAGTAAAAATAGATTTGCTGCAAACAATATTCACGAAAAATACCCATTTATTCATAAGTAAAAACACAGTTTTTGTTCAGCGAAGAAATTTCTTTTCAACGACTTCATTTTCAAGCTGTACACTCGTATTTATATTACAGAAAAGGTCATTAAGTGGCACTAAATGATTGCTCAGTCAATATACATATATGTGATAAGAATGACGATAATTAAAATGTTATAAGGGGTAGAGTTGAAGTGGATAAATTACAAAATTATTAAACATTGTTTTATAAGTGAATTGAAATCAAAAATGTTTTAAAAATGTCAAGTGTTGTCTAAAAATGTTAAAAAATAAGAGTACGATTACGATGAGAATGAAGATGTGAAGTGAAGTGGAAAGAATTCAAGTGGTAAAATAAAATAAAGTAAAAACTAGAAAGAACATTACTATGACCAAGGTAAAGAAAGGGGTTTGACAAAACGTTTTTGAACACATAATTTAGGTTTCTGCTCATGTATAGCTAAAGCTTCGGCTATGCAGAAGTGGAGAAAACGTAAACTTTTGGATCGATTCGATTTTGCCATGTAGATAACTTTGAAAGATGAATCACGTGGGGCTAAATGACCTGACTCTAACAGGTGATCACAGATAGACGACTTCGCGGTTCTACGTTCGCCTTTCATTAACCAGACTGGATAGTGTTCAGCTACACGTTTTCGGAGATTACGCTTACAACGTGCAATATAAACAGCTCCAAAAGAGCATGTAAAAGAGTAAATACACATGGATGTGGACAGAAGCGGTAATCTACACAATATTCTCGATACACTATGGAAATCTTAGCAGGTCATAGAATATTGACTCTAATGTTCTCTTGACATAGTATGGTGAGGGGAAAAAGAAAACGATAACATCTATTACAGGGCCTAAATGGTGTTCACAACTATGGGGAAAACAGAGGACTATAAATATAAGAGTGAAGCTTAGTGGTATAAGGATGGAGAAAGGATGGATGGATTTACTGGTGGAAAGGTTAGCTGGTTAGTTCACGCCTGACACTATTTTCATCACATAAAATACCTGCCGCCGAATATGGTATCGTGGAGTTTCTATACTTAGACGTGCGTGAACATAAAGAAGTCTTCGGATGAAATGACTTCTTGTTCTACCTGAGAAGGAGATGCAACGTGAAAGTTACAGGGAAATTGGATGCTGACAGTTTGACAAAATTCCTTTAGCAAATTTATTGCATGAAATGAAGTGCCTATTATCAGTGACACGATGTCAACGATATGGCACGGTGGGATACCACCACTCGCCCTACTAACAGTCTTCAGAGTTCCACAAAGTATGCCATGGTCTTTTCTAAGCAACCCAGGATAGAATGAGGGTGAAGACAGGATGCAGAAGTTGACAAACTTTAAGAGGAGGAGGAGGAGGAGAAGGACGAGGAAGGGTTGAGTTATGTCCGAGTGTCTTAACTTCTTAATGTAAAATGTCAGACGGATTATTTTACCAGAAGTCGGTTAGACGTGGGCAGACCAGGATACATCAGAAGAAACAATTAGTCCAAGATACTTAACGTTGTCTCACTATATCATTCTATATCATTAATATCATCAATTTTACGATGTTTATGGGGATTAACACCTTCTTTTATCTTCATTTAACATCCAAAACTGAAATTAACAGTCTGACATTCAGAAGGATTTAGTTTAGGACTATTAGACAATTACCATTTACTGACTCCTGATAGAAAGCTATTCATCTTGGTACAATCTAGCTGGTAGCCAACTGGCACTGTAGCAGACAAATCATCAGCATATTTAACAAAGTTCATTTCTTCACCACAGTGAGACAAGTCAAGCAGGAAAAGAGAAAGAGAAGAGAAAAGGAGAAAGAGCAGCGACTTGAGGGACGCTAGCCTCAGTTAATAATGAAGTGGACGATTTCACCTCATAACACACAGTGTACTGCTTTCTCCCTGAGAAATAAGAATGCGCTAAGCCCTTAACAAGTTTCTTTATACCTCTGAATATTCATTTCCTCGATACATTTTAGACTCTAGGGTTAATTTTCATCTTAAATTGTTATCGTGGAAAATACCCATTGGAACATTAGATTGAGAAGAATAAGAAGTTCAGCAAAGATATCTTTTCGGCGATTTCATTTTCAAAAGCTGTACAATCGCATTTAAATACATAATTTTACATGGAGACAATTCCTGTTTGATTCTACATAATTATGACAGCGAATAAAAGGTGATAATTAGTTCCAACTAGATATGGTTATACGAGAGGCTTAGAAACAAAGATTACGCAGGATTAGAACGGATATCAAGTGTGTAAAAATGAGCATGGATACAAAATTGAAATAATAATTTTCAACTTGAGATGGGAATCAGGAGGTGCGAATATAGATTACAAGAGCCTTAGAAACAAAATTACATGGAATTTAGCAAATTACAGGTGTGCAGAAAGTGAGCATGGAAACAAAATTGATATAATAGTTTTAACTTAAAATGGAAGTTAGGAGGTGTGAATATAGATTACAAGAGCCTTAGAAACACAAAATAATTGCACAGGATTAAGATATAATTGCAAATTTTTTTTTAAAAAAAACGGATTATAAATGTGGACAGGAAAAGCATAGAAACAAACTTAAAATAAATGTTTTTATAACTGGAAAAAAAAATGGGGTGAATCGAATGAAGACTGAGGGAGTAAGAATCACACACATAGCGAATCATGACAATAACCTGAGCATCGGAATACCAACCTCATACCTAAAAGAGTTGTTATTAAGATGCACACTCAACGTACAATTTACGTTCAACGACGTCATCTATAGACAGAAAGACGGGATTGCTATGGGCTCTCCCCTTGGCCCACTCCTAGCAGACTGCTTCATGGCCAGCATGGAAAACGGCATCCTTAAACCAACAATGAACAAATTGTTGCTGTACAAAAGATACGTCGATGACACTTTCATAGTTTGTCAAGACGATTCCGATTTAAATTGCATCTTACAGGAGTTTAATAACTGTCATCCTTCAATTAAATTCACAATGGAAGCTGAAAATAAATCAAAGATTCCATTCTTGGACGTCGAATTGACAAGATGAGACGACGGAACTCTGAAAAGATCTATCCATAGAAAACCAACATGGAATGGCCAGCTGACAAACTTCTACAGTTGGGTACCTATCAGCCGTAAAAGAGCTCTCATCATCTCACTAGCCCACCTCACCAGAAGAATCTGCAGTGATGACTGTTTAGAAGAAGAGCTCCTATTCCTAAAAAGCATCCTGATTCAAAACGGATACCCGCCACGTTTCGTGGAGAAGAACATGAAACCAAGGCCAAAAAGAGAAGAATACATTTCAGTGCAAAAGAAGACACTCTATCTGAATCTGGAATTCAGGGGAGACCTGGCAGCAGATATCCTTCAAAGGAGAATCTCCAAATCCCTGAAGAAGACTTTTCCGGCAGCAACTCTAAGAGTGACATTCTCTAGCCGCCCACTTCTTCGGGGCAATGGGAAGGACAAACTGTCGCATATGGCCAATTCAATGTGCATTTACCAGTTCACCTGCTCGTGCGGAGCAAGGTACATAGGTCGTTGTATGCGCGTCCTTTCAAAACGTGTTAGAGAACACTACCCAGCGTGGCTGCAAAGAGTAGGCACCGGTTCAATCAGAAGTGCCATTACTGAGCATCTGATCAATACCTCCCACAACATCTCAACTGATTCATTCAAAGTAATTTACAAGGTCAACAGAAACCTACCGAAAGCAGTTTGTTTCCGACTTCTCTGTACTGCAGAAGCCCTCTCAATATGCATCGAGAAGCCGGAGCTGTGTGTCCAAAAGAAATTAGTTCAACCTCTACAACTACCATGGACTTAGTTCGGTATGTTACCGTAGCTTCCGTTTTTGTTTCTGTTTTTTTGTTTGTTTTTTGTTTTTTTTTTTTTTTTGATCCCTTTTCGTTCGCTATGTGTGTGATTCTTACTCCCTCAGTCTTCATTCGATTCACCCCATTTTTTTTTCCAGTTATAAAAACATTTATTTTAAGTTTGTTTCTATGCTTTTCCTGTCCACATTTATAATCCGTTTTTTTTAAAAAAAAATTTGCAATTATATCTTAATCCTGTGCAATTATTTTGTGTTTCTAAGGCTCTTGTAATCTATATTCACACCTCCTAACTTCCATTTTAAGTTAAAACTATTATATCAATTTTGTTTCCATGCTCACTTTCTGCACACCTGTAATTTGCTAAATTCCATGTAATTTTGTTTCTAAGGCTCTTGTAATCTATATTCGCACCTCCTGATTCCCATCTCAAGTTGAAAATTATTATTTCAATTTTGTATCCATGCTCATTTTTACACACTTGATATCCGTTCTAATCCTGCGTAATCTTTGTTTCTAAGCCTCTCGTATAACCATATCTAGTTGGAACTAATTATCACCTTTTATTCGCTGTCATAATTATGTAGAATCAAACAGGAATTGTCTCCATGTAAAATTATGTATTTAAATGCGATTGTACAGCTTTTGAAAATGAAATCGCCGAAAAGATATCTTTGCTGAACTTCTTATTCTTCTTAAATTGTTTTATCGCTGTCATTCCAGTTGCCGTTCTTTATGCCTACATATATCAATTAGTTCAGTAAAATTCATATCACTTGAATTCTGAAACGGACAAACGGTTTCCTCTACCATTTTCTACACGAAAAGATTACATTGTATTGACACCAAATAATGAAAAAATTAATCTCCTACATCATCAGCGAACGGAAATCAGGATTACACAAAAGGCGATCATCCCCCCACCCCCACACACTTACTTTTTCTGAAGTGTATAAGTAGCGAAAGCAGTCTATCAACGGCTTCCGATAAAACGATATACCTGTCTAGTTAGAGAGTGCAGGCGAAGAACTCAAAGTGACATCTCAGTGTGTCAAACTAAACAGGACCGTTGTATACAAAAACACATTCTGTCAAACAATGCAATGAAATAATGGGGAGCTATTCATAATCGATGCAGTAAATCGGTAACTAAATTAATCCTGCGGAATACATATCAGCCATTGGAAACTTTCAAAAGCCTGACTACTGAACAAAGAATATTGACTTCGATAACCTCCTCCTCCTCCTCTTCATCAGGTTCTCCACCTATATCCATCCATCCATCCATAATAATGGTGATAGAAGAATTGGGAATATTATCAACAGCATTAATTTTACTCACATAACATCGAATCAGTGAGTAATATGAATAGATTACAGTCCACTAAAGCATCTGTAAGTGTGTTAATATGCATCAACATAACATGACATAACATAAGACTACACTGGAGAATATCAAACAGACAAATTAGGAAGAATAATGATAATACGAGATTTATGAATTTCTATGCTCCACAGAGAAGGCCAGGGCAGTGACAGTGGCTGGCTGGCTGGCTGGACGGGCCTGTTTCTTCTGCAAACACAAACACAGAGCACTAGGGGTTTTGGGCGAACGGCAATAGCCGTTGCTGTTTCGAGTATTCAGTATCTAAATGCTTTTGGCAGTTAATTTGGTACCCGATAGATGATGAAGGAGAAGGATTCTTCAATGCAAGCCTTGTGGCCGCTCGGTTTTGCCCATGTAGTCTAATATCGATATTATTCAGACACAAATATTGTTAATAACCTCAATTCTTTCATCATTATTTTTGATGCAAATAGCTGTAGAACCTGATGAAGAGCAGCTCGTCGAAAAGAACATTTTTTGTTCAATAATTTGGCTTTTAATTAATACTTATAAACATGTCTCAAGTTTTATTTTTTTCATTTTTTTGATTACAGCTTGATGTCACACCGTATTTTCAGTACAAGTATGGAATTTTCAGCATGGATATCGGTAGCCCGAATTTCGAAGGCCGACCATAGATATCGGTTGTGCGTCGGTAGGGGATCGAACCCCGGACCATGTCCATGGTCCGCGAGTGTGCTAACCACTGTGCCACCGACTTACCACCTTACAATTAAGTGAACAGACCGCTTTTACTTTCGAGTAAATCAAATCATAATGGGAAAATTGTAGAAGTATGACTTCATCGATAAATTTTTATAAGAAGCTGCAATTCATGCTTATTATTACTATTATAATTATAATTATTATTATTACGTGAAGACTAACCATATCACCTGCATAACTTAACATTCGTAGGTTGTTAAGTGTTGAAGCCCAATTCAGTTACTGAATTGGACGAACTACTGGAGAACAAACTAATGAAATCAATTATAACACAGTAGGGATATCATCAGTCATTGAAGGAGGTGGGGAGAGGGCATCCAGATGACGAATCACTAATGAGACGAAATGGCAATCTTGGGTTCTGTTTCTAGTCACCATCAGACAAGGCGTGCACATACCAAACTGAAACTGATTAATACAATTGCGATAGAGATATATCAACAGAAAAACACAAATACCCATGAACAGCTTCTAATCATACTCGCTGAACAGTGAGTGAGCTAGTGAAACGGTGGCTACTGGATTCGAATCGCACTGGGAACACCACCATTCATTGCAGATTTCTGGCACTTTCAGCTGACAGGTCCCAAATAAGAGGAAGTGCATATTCTAGCCTGTACTGCCTGTAGGTCTATCAAAATCTTTCAAAAACAAAGTTTACAATGCGTTCATCAAGTTTGTAAACACATCTCTAAACGTATACGTGATAACAGTTTTCTTCCAGAAACTAATTCTTGTGTAAGGAACAACGCCGGAGTTCGAAAATGTGACCTTCCGATTACAAGGCGAATTCATAGACAATTAAGCCAACACTTGAATATCAATCTGATGGTCACTAGCGACTGATCCTATTCAAGCAGGTAATTAATTACCTGAGTAGGTTCTAGTGGGAAGTCGTGACCAGTGAGATGTGTGTGAAGACAATTACTAGCCACCGATGACATTGGCTAGTGCCAGTCACGCTATATAGCGCGCCAATTAGCAGAAGTTGGAATTCATCGGCTGGCTGCTTGGCCATTCGATTGGCGGGTCCCAGCGGATCAGTGGTCGGTCGACGACCTCTCTCGCCTTGTAACCGGAAGGTTCTGGGTTCAATCTCCAGTGAGGTGGACGCGTAGTGTTGAAGAGTCCGAAACTAGGTGGAGGAAACAGCTGTCTGTCAGTACTCGCAGGTGGTCTTCCAGGTGTTCTCTTCCAACCGATATCAGCTCATGATGAAATCCTGTAACCGAATGTCATACACTTCTGCAAAGTGACAAAGAAGAAATAATACCATAATGGATCAATTGGTCTTTTTTATTTGAAGATGTTGAACGAAGGGAGAATATTATGCAATAAACTCCGTTGAAAATTCTGTACATGACATAAACACTGTCCAAAATAAATCCTTATTATTATTATTATTATTATTATAATTATTAAAACGGTTCAGTGGGCTTGCCTTTTAAACTAAATGTGTCCGGCTTGGTCTACGTTACGATCATGTGTGAGTACTGAGGAAGATTACTAAACTGGGACGTAATAGCTGGCTGACACTCTTTTTTTCTCAGTTGTCCTCTAGCTGGTGCCATTTCTCCATCTAACTTACAATCTATTGCTCAAAACCATTTAATAATATATTAGGCTATTTCAGTATGTGATGTACATAATAAACAGGGCAATGTAAAACCGATTACGTAGACATATTCAAAATGACGAATAGGAAATTCTACTGTCCTCTTCAACAAGTATCCATCCTACAGTGGTATTCTTTTACTCAGATTAATGAAAACACTGCTTTAATTGGTGGATGGTGACTAGCAGTGGAATGAAGCCAGGATGCGCATTTCGTCCTATTTGGGACTCGTGGTCAGCTGGATGTACCTGCATTTCTCAGTGAGTGATGATGTTCCCACCACCGGGGCTCGAACCCAGTGCCCACAGTTTCAGACGCCAAAGCGTTATCCATTAGACCACTTGGGCCACGAGAGCCACCTCTTGTGCAACGGGTCATATTAATTATTTAATTGAATTTTCAGATTTTCCCGTCGATTGATTAGACCGAAGTGCTCGGTCTCGGGTTGACATGTCGGCTTCTTGAGCAGATGCTTCGACGATGTCTGGGTATTTAATTAGTATTTAATTTAAACACTACTTTGTTTAAATGGTGAAGCAGAAACATACCATATAGAGATTTAAATTCAACTTCACTCTTGCAATCTCATACAATGATGAAGTGCATTCATGTTGCGCCGAAATGAATGTCAGCTAACGACAACACTTTATGGCATCCATCAATTTGATGCAAAAGGTATACTTAAGCCAGCCAACTTATAGAAAGAGTGGTGTTCTTTCTCTACATTTGAATCGATCAGTGTAAGCAAGTGAGTGACCTGTGTATCATAGTGTCAACACTTGAAAAAAGGGACTGTATTACAAAGCATTTTTTTGTTCGTCATATCTATTTTCTTGTAAAAATAGCCAATGCATAATTCACGCACACACACACATAAACGACAAGACTAGTCACCTAGTCACAGACCAGCACAACAAATTAAGGAGAAAAATATCTAACCTGTGGAGAAAAAAATCTCTTTACTTCTTATAATGTACACAGAGATCATTTCTTCTTACTTCCCTCTCCCCCCCACCTTTCTCTCTGCCTCTGTCTCTCTCTCTCTATCAATGTGACTTGTGTTTTCTTCATCATGGTTGTTACTAATTTACCCTCTAATGTGTGAACAAGAGTGTCTCTGTAACCGATTGACGTAAATAATTGTAAATTAGTAACCAGCTTGACTACACATATGTACTACCACAGGTGTGGATCAGTATTTCAACTCGGTAATATAAATAACTCTGGTTACCTGTCCATCATTTTGAGAGAGAGAGAGAGAGAGAGAGATTGGACGTAAACTAAACCTTATCAATATGACTCACAGATATCACTAAACGACTTCTTTCATTTGTTCTGTTCAACCATTTGATGACTGAGACATTCAACTCGCTGTGTGTGTGTGTGTGTGGCAACAAAAAGACATTGAGGCCAGCTTTATTGTTATTATTTTATACTGTATCCTCTCTGTTAGATGCCTTCGTCATGTGCTCATAATTCAATGTCGCTGTGCTACATACACTGTTGAACAATTCATGCAATCTCTATTCTGGTGGATTTTATATATAATACTAATGATAATGATAATGATAATAATAATAATAATAATAATAATAATAATAATAATAATAATAATAATAAAATAATAATAATAATAACAATCGTAGTAATAAGAGATAGACATTCTGCAATTGGGGTTAGAAATGTAAAAATAACAAAATATACAGGATGTTTGGATAAGAAACTAGTGTGATGAATAATTGTTTATGCAATCAGGGATTAAATATGTAGAGACAATAAAATGACAAAATAAACAGGAAGTGTGGATATGAAAATATGGTAGTGTAGACAGGGATTAAGAAAACTTAAAATAACATGAATAAACAGGAAGTTTAGATAAGAAAGGCGATGGGATGGTCATTATTAAAAGATTTACCTGTTTACGATGGCCATGGCAGGGACAGGGGTTGAATGTATTTCTTTTGGATACAAAGGGTGGGTTTGAGTTTTTGGATAGCTAACGCCTCAGCTATGCCTCAGCTATGACATTCATTTATCTTGTTTATTTAGTTATTCTATGTACTTTTTCCTTATTACTACGATTTTATATATGCCTACTTTCTAGATAGAACCTGGAGTTATTGAATTACAGAATGAAATCACAATATTCAAGTGTTGGTTTGCAGGGATTTGATTGGTTACAGGATTTTCATCATGAGCTGACATTAGTTAGAGAAGCATTGGAGAACAACCTGGGAGTACTGGACAGCTGTTTCCTAAGTCCTAGTTTGGAACTCTTCAGAACTCATGGGCCATTGGATCGGGTCCCAGTGGCTGATGAATGGTCTACGAGCTAGCTCGTCTTGTAACCAGAAGATCCTGGGTTCGAATCCCGGTGGGTGCGTACTGCTGAAGAGTCCCAAACTAGGATAATGTAAACAGCTGTCCAGTACTCCCAGGTTGTTTTCCAATGCTTCTCTAACTAATGTCAGCTCATGATGGAAATCACAATAACTCAGGACTTATTTGTAGCGCATCCAGCTGATGGGTCCCAAATAGGACGAAACGCGAATGCTGGATTCCACTGCTAGTCACCATCCACCAATTAACTCAGATGGTAAACCTTTTTTTTAGTGGTCAGTTACAACTGAAATAATGGCGTAGTAATCAATTCGGTGTAGACTGGAGGCTTCGACCTCATAGTTTATTGAACTATTTGTTCGATGGGACAGATATCATTCCAGTTGTACTGCGAGCCTGACTTAATGCTATCAATGCTGTCAACCTTTGGTGACTAATAAGCGTAGAAGTTATTTATTGTCTGTGGAATGGTAAGTAATTTTGTTTATCAAGAAAGCCTCACTATTACACAATTGAACGATTACATATGAATGTCCTTAGATCACTGACATCAAGTGATTTTTCGTGACCGTTAGAGCTAAAGTGCTGTTCTCTATCACTACTGACAGATAACTGAAATCTAAGTAAACAAAGCACCAGGTTCAATGTCAGTATTATTATCTTGGGAAACAAAGGATTCCGACAAGTCCACAACATATGACAGTGTATATATATATATATATATATATATAAAATATATAAGAGAAGACATTCAGCGAAGACTCTTTTTGGCGAATTCATTCACATAGCTGTACAATCGCATTTATATATAATTATTTGTGTGTGTGTGTGTGTGTGTACATGATTTTTGTCAAGTTCAGATAATTAATCAGGTAATTCAGTAAAATGCTGACTATACTATCCGATGAATGCAAATTCACAAAACCGTTCAACGAGAAAAACATGACTGAGCAGACCGAACAAAAGCTAACGGACACCCTCCGTAAGTTAAAGACTGAATCTTTCATCAGCAACGAAATGTTCGAATCCCTTAGACCATCTGGCTCAAATATACCACGACTTTACGGACTCCCGAAAGTACACAAGAAGGGTATGCCTCTTCGACCGATCCTCGACATGACCAATTCACCCTATCACCGCACAGCTCAATGGTTAGCAGATCTACTTGAACCAATCAGAAGACAAGTTTCCTGCCACACAGTTCGAGATTCATTCGACTTTATCGACTCAATCGAAAACATCAACGTATCCAACAAGACAATGATTTCATTAGATGTCACATCACTACTCACAAACGTTCCACTGACTGAAACAATATGCTATATATGCGAACTTATTCACTCCAAAGGAATAAACATCGGTATACTCACCGAGCATCTTAAAGAACTCCTACTGAGGTGTACCCTGAATGTTCAATTCTCTTTCAACAACGAAATATATCGCCAAAAGAATGGTACAGCTATGGGCTCACCACTAGGCCCCTTGCTTGCAGATTTCTTCACGGCAAAACTCGAAAACACATGCCTGAAGAAAATGATCAATACCTTCGAAATCTATAAGAGATACGTCGACGACACCTTCATTATCGTCAACAACGAAGAAAATCTAGATGACATCTTGAAGTCGTTTAACAACTGCCACCCTGCAATTCAGTTCACGATGGAGAAAGAGTCCAACTCCACAATATCCTTTCTTGACGTCCAACTAACAAGAAGAGAACAGGATGGAACAGTGAAAAGGTCTATCCACAGAAAATCGACGTGGAACGGACAGCTTACTAACTTTCACAGTTGGGTACCACTATACACCAAACGAAACCTGATCCGTTCACTCAGCTACAGAGTTCGCAGAATTTGCACCCCGGACACCATAGAAGATGAACTGGACAATCTCAAGAGAATCCTCGTCGAGAATTGCTATCCAGAAAGATTTATTGCAAAATCTATGAATCCTAGACCAGAAAAGCCACCCATGCTTAGCGTCCCAAAAAAAGTACTATACATGAACCTTCAATTCAACGGAGATTTATCTGCGAAAACACTAAAAAATCGACTGTCGCGCTCACTTAAGAAGACCTTTTTCGCAGCTGAACTACGACTAACCTTCTCCACAAAACCTATGATTCATATGAACGTGAAGGATAAGCTACCGCTGCTGGCCTCATCAATGTGTATTTATCAATTCACCTGCTCGTGTGGAGCCAGGTATGTCGGCCGTACCCAGCGCTCGCTTTCCAAACGTATCACCGAGCACTTACCAACATGGTTTTACAAAGGAGAAAATCGATGCCCCCGCAGTTCCATCTTAGAACATCTGATAGAATCCGGACACCAAGCTACACCGCAAACAAACTTCAAAGTCGTCTACAGAGTAAGAGGTGGTCTCCCTAAAGGTGTACGAATCAGACTTCTTCAAACTGCAGAAGCAATGGCGATTCACTTGCTAAGTCTTGAACTCTGCATACAGAAGAAGTTCGTTCAATCACTACACTTACAATGGACGTAATCTATCTTATTAGCCGACATGTAAATTCTACCTAATCTTTTCTTCTGTCTCTTCACTAGTATTATTTTGTCTTCTCAATTGTAACATTTTACATTTTCAACTTTCTTGTTCTCTACCCCCACCCGATTCAATTTCTACACCTCACTACCACTGTTACTGACTTGAACAACGCTCAGTTTCTAGTCATTTATGTTACGTCATCCAACTTATTTACTCAATTTCACTTCTACTTAATCTCTACCTGTAATTACCTCTGTTGCTATCCTGACCCAAGTTGTAACATTTTAGTGAATTATATTACGTCATCTAGCTTACTAACTCAATCTTACTTTAGTTGCTGTCCGATTAACTTTGTCATTCTTGAATTACCTGATTAATTATCTGACATTGACAAACCTCATGTATACACACACACACACACAAATAATTATATATAAATGCGATTGTACAGCTATGTGAATGAATTCGCCGAAAAGAGTCTTCGCTGAATGTCTTCTCTTTTTCAAATGACTCAATGGGGATTTTCAATATATATATATATATATATATATATATATATATAAGCCTCAGTTAATAATGAAGTGGACGATTTCACCTCATAACACACAGTGTACTGCTTTCTCCCTGAGAAATAAGAATGCACTAAGTCCTTAACAAGTTTCTTTATACCTCTGAATATTCATTTCCTCGATACATTTTAGACTCTAGGGTTAATTTTCATCTTAAATGGTTATATCGCTGTCATTCCAGTTGCCGTTGTTTGCACCTACACATATCAATTAGTTCAGTAAAATTCATATCACTTGAATTCTGAAACGGACAAACGGTTTCCTCTACCATTTTCTACACGAAAAGATTACATTGTATTGACACCAAATAATGAAAAAATTAATCTCCTACATCATCAGCGAACGGAAATCAGGATTACACAAAAGGCGATCATCCCCCCACCCCCACACACTTACTTTTTCTGAAGTGTATAAGTAGCGAAAGCAGTCTATCAACGGCTTCCGATAAAACGATATACCTGTCTAGTTAGAGAGTGCAGGCGAAGAACTCAAAGTGACATCTCAGTGTGTCAAACTAAACAGGACCGTTGTATACAAAAACACATTCTGTCAAACAATGCAATGAAATAATGGGGAGCTATTCATAATCAATGCAGTAAATCGGTAACTAAATTAATCCTGCGGAATACATATCAGCCATTGGAAACTTTCAAAAGCCTGACTACTGAACAAAGAATATTGACTTCGATAACCTCCTCCTCCTCCTCTTCATCAGGTTCTCCACCTATATCCATCCATCCAACCATCCATCCATCCATAATAATGGTGATAGAAGAATTGGGAATATTATCAACAGCATTAATTTTCAAGTATTTGTTGTATAGGGATTTTTTTTGATGATTTCGTCATGAGCTGACATCAGTACTGATGGAGAGTCCCAAACTAGGGCGAAACAGCCGTCCAGTACTCCCAAGTCTTTCAGTGATTCTCTAGCTGATATCAGCTCATGATGAAATCTTCCATGCAATCAAGCATTAATTTTACTTAAATAATATCGAATCAATCAATAATATGAATAGATTACAGTTCACTAAGGCACCTGTAAGTGTGATAAGATGCATCAACACAACATTACAATACACACTGAATATCAGACAGACAGATTAAGAAAAATACTACTACTACAAAACTCATGAATTTGTAGGCTCGACAGAAGACCAGAGCAGTAATAGTGACTCGCTGTTTCTCCTGCACACACACACGTATACACCAACACACACACACACACACACACACACAGAGCACCGATTATTTTAGGCGAACCACACGAGCCTCTGGTGTTTGGTAGAGTATCCGTACCTGGGTACTTCGGGCAGTTTATTTCCTACCCGATAGCTGATGATGGAGAAGCATTCTTCCGATTTCTGCAAATTTCTTTTTATACCACCATCTGGTTCTTTTGTAAGGAGGAGATGTGGGACTAGAGCTGGAACGAATCTACTCATGTAGGTAAGTGAGTGAAAGAGATGACTTCTTTTAGATTTCACCCGTTGATGGCGGTGATACGTGATTCTTGTTGGCTACGTCAGACATCTTTATCACCTCTGTCATCTCTATGTTCACCTGAACTGCTGTTCTCACTGTCGCTTCTGCCGACTGGTTGTCTTCCGCTTGCAAATCATCGAATTTGTGAGACATGAAGTACATGGTATTCAACGAATTCAGATCTGCTCCCCTCAACGTGTGTCCGTCTTCTCACACGCCACACACCACACACCACACACACACACAGTCTACCAGAAGATCTAATTCACCACAATCGGGAACAGCATTGCTGATAGTAGACAGCCTTGTCTTACACACATGTTCAATTCAATCGCTTCACTGAGTAATCGGTTGTGCACTACTCGGAACGCAGAATCCTGCATATAACATAGCTGATGATCAGTGAGGCTATTAAGAAAAAGCACCGAGTACCACGTACAATTTTTCAAAGAATCTTTTAACCATCCACCCAATTGATGTATTGGTGTTGTATTTGGCCACCATAACATACACAGAATTGTGCACTATCACTTTACAGCAGATAAAACTTTTGGAAAACACAATAATTTCATACAGTCAACTAGATGGAATTTATGAATCCGGGTGTTGAATTCTGTTCAAAATGTCATTCTCCTGTTGAATGATAGAATAAAACCATGTGCAATGGAATCGGCTTGTTGATATAAGAAGGATCTTTCGTTGCTCAGTGAAAAGTTCAAGGTATACGACAATGATCGCTTACCTAGTAATGACAGATACTGACGCACACGAGTATTTACACTGTCGAGGACATCTTCAAATGACTATGTGAGTGTGAAGTGTGAGAATAGAAGGAGTGAAACACCAGAAACGCTGAAATAGGTTATGCACCGAATTGATATAATTACTCAAACAGAAGTGGCTTGCAAAGTATAACATAAGAGTTAACATAAGAGTTAAGTAATACTCATCAATGGCAAAAAGCAAGGAAATGAAGGAAGGAATGTGATAAGGTTGTAATTGTTATTGAGTAGTGAGAAGAAGGCAGTAAAAGGAAAGTGGAAGTAAAATTGAAATATGTAGAAAATTTACAGGGAACGACTAGTGAAGAGGTGAAGACCAGGGTAGAATCAGACACTAGACAAACGTTTTCTGTTTGCAGACTTCGGCGTTGTGTTGACGAATTGCCAACACCTCCGCCATACACAAATACCGAAACCTTACTCTCTTCTTACCGTTCGGTCTCATCTTGTAGATAACATTGAGAGACGACTGTGGTGGAGCTGCGTGGCCTGATTTCACCAATTGCTTGACAATTCGGCTAGTAACTGTCTTGCACTGTCATTTTGCTAATCATGCCGGATAATGTTCACAGATGAATTTGGAGAGTGTGCGTTTTGTGTGTCCAATTCAACTAATTCCACAGGAACAAGTGAATTTTATCCTATCAAACTCCTCACTTTAGTCACTAATCTGAAATGTTTCCACACTCGTTTCTACTGACCATTCTATTTATATACATACATTAGACAATCCATTTTATCACTTCACATCCACCTATTATAGTGATAGTGAAAATTTAACAAGTGACATGTCATTCTGTGACGTCAGAAGACAAGATCAGGCGACAAAATCGTTTCCGTTCCCCTGACTAGCTCTATCCATTTCTGGAGCTCGCTGACATTCACCAGCTTCTCTCTGTTTGCATTTTTGATGGTATATACGTGACCCCGTCTCGCGTTGACCGTGTATGTTCCTTCCCACTTTGGTAGCAGTTTTCGCAACCCTGGCACCTATCCGCCGGTCTTTCGCTTATCTCTACATCTGACTTTATCTCCTATCTCGAATCCGGGGTACTTCCCCTTTACCTTCTGTTCGGCTTTCACAGCGTCCACTTTCTGCTCTCGTTTGGCGTTGTTGATGGCTTGTTTCCGCTCCGTCCACCATCTCGTCATACTCCGATGCTGGTGGAGGGGCCAGGTCTTGTTATGTTATGTATCGGTAGTCGTGGTTTCCTCCCATACATCAAGTGAAACGGTGATTTCTTCGTCGTTTCTTGCGCGGACGCACGATGTACTTCCACAAACAGTGGAAGCTCTGTTTCCCAGTTACCGCCCTTTGTGGCCAGCCACTCTTTCAGGGTGCAGTTATTTCTCTCCGTCAGTCCGTTTGTTTGTGGATGATATGGCGTTGTTCTAATTTTCTTGATACTTAACTCTTGCAGCCGGACTTTAAACTCTTCGCTTTCAAAACACGAACTTTGGTCTGTCAATATCGTTTTTGGCACACCGTGGTTTGCAACGATATGTCGATTCACTGCTTCTGTCACCGCTTTCGCTCGTTGATCAGGGATCGCGACTGCATCTAGCCATCGTGTCCATTGTTCTGTCATGACCAGAAGATATTGATTGCCATTGGACGTTTGTGGAAAAGGTCCCATTACATCTACGGACCACAGGTCGCCTACTGCTGTCACTGGAATCAACTGAGGTGACCGTCGTATGTACTGATCACCTTTCATCAGCTGACATTGTGTACACGCTGTTATGCACTTCTCGACGTCTTCTCTCATACCTGGCCAGTAAATGCTTTGTGGCAGGAGGTCATTCCTTCTGGCAACACCTGTGTGTGATAGTTGGTGACATTCTTGTACCATCTCTTGGCGCAGCTTCGCATTGACGTATTACTGCTGAGCAGCTTCCGTCATCCTCCTGCCACGTCAACATTCCGCAGGCATTCAAGCTTAGCCGGTCTTTCTGTTCGAGTAGGAGATTTAGCTCACGATTCGCTGTGGGCCGATTCACCATTTTTTCATTCGATATCACTTGTATGACAGTTTTCAAGGTGTCGTCTGATCTTTGATTCTGGATAAATCTTGCTGGTCTGGTCTTGCTCTAAGCCATTTACATTGTATGCTATTTCAGGTAACTCTACCTCTTCTGATCTAGATAAAATACCTGGTAACACATTCTCTTCTCCTGGAACATGAGATCGTGAAATCATACTCCTGCAGGCGTAGCATCCACCGTCAGAACTTCCCACATGGGTCTCTGGTGGTTCTCAGCCACTGTAACGGTTTATGATCAGTCTCTACGTGGAAGCGTTGACCAATTAAACAGGGTCTCCATTTGTCTAGCGCCTACACAATAGCCAAACACTCCTTCTCAATTGTTCCGTGTGCGTTAAAACACGGCTGGCGAACTCGACGACTCCGTCACTCTGTTTGACTACCGCACCTATTCCGTAATCGCTAGCATCGGTAGACACTATGAACGGCTCTCCCGACACCGATAGTCGTAGCGTCATTCTCTGGTGATCCATCAGCTGTTTGATGCCGTCAAATACCCTCTGCGAGTCTTCCGAACAGACAAACTTTGACTCGCCTAATAGCCGGTAGAGCGGAGCCACTACTTTGTTGAAGGAAGCTCTTCACGAATCGACTATAGAACACTGCTCTCCCCAAAAGCTGTTTCAGTTTCCTTTTTCGAATTCGGGGGCTCAATGGACTTGATTGGTCAGATTTTTTCCGGCAGTGGTGTTATCTCGCCATTTCCCACCTTATGACCCAAAAGCGTAACGTTCTTCGTAGCAATCTCAGATTTCTCCTTGTGGATGCGTAGACCGAATTAGATATGATAGAGAAGATTTGTAGCTCAGGTGGATAATTTTGATGTTGTTGTGACTTCAAATTGAAGTATGCGCTGAAGATGTCACCCAGTAGGGTGATGAAAGCTTCGCAAATTAACTCTCCAGCTCAGAGAACACAACAACATCAAAAGTAGACCGAATTCCTCGATGCGTCTTAGAACTGCCTCTACATGCTCTACGTGATCAGTCTCGCTCGTACTGTATATCACTAGATCATCTCCATGAACGTCAACGTTCCTCAAATTCTTAAGCAGCAACGTCATTAATCGTCTTAAATTTAAACGAGGCACCTGCCAAACCAAAAGGCATGCGTTTAAACCGATACTGATTTTGTCCCACAAACAACGCAGTCTTATCTCTATATCCTCGTTCCATTGGCAGTTGCCAGTACCCCGATCGCAGATCTAAGACTGAGAACAGCTTCGCACTTTGTAAGTGATCTAAAGTTTCTGCTATTGTCGGCATCGCACGCGGTCTCAGCTCTGTTATACTGTTCAATTGTCGGAAATCAACACAAAATCTGTATTTCCCGTTGCTTTTCTTCACCAATAGCACTGGAGAACTACGTGGACTATCGGCTTATTCAATAGTGTCATCATTCAACATCTCTTCAACCTGTCTTGCAACCTCGCTTTCTTAATGACACGGGACTCTTCGAGTAACGAATGGTCTCACTTCCCCGCTTGTCACTGGAATTTCCTGCCTCACTATATCACAGTAGCCGTACGGATCTCCCTCTCCAGTGAAAAGTTGGTCGTATTTGCTAAGTAACTTTGCGACATTTAGGAATTTCGACGCCACAATCCCTGCTACCTCACTATTCTCGTGCATGCTGAAACAACCATACTTTGTAACGACAACCCTTTTCTTCATGTTAATCACTTCATCCACTTATTGCAAAAGGTCTGCCCCAAGGATTGTTCGGCGCAATTCAGCTACGACCAGGAATGGGAACGTCACGCTATCCTCTCCAATACTAACCCTGCAGTCTGACACTCCCGCGATTCTTAACACGTGAACCCCCCCCCCACTGTCTGCACTGTCAATGAACACAGTCTTATATTCTCACATAGGCTCCTTTTTTTCCCAGTGTCCGAGTGCTAAGAGTCCGAGGTGGATAGAGAGAGAGCAGATGACCAATCTACTGCGATCACCCAGACATCAGCAGCCTAGAACTGATCTGTAATTCTAAGTAAGACGAATGTATCCTCCACATAACTGGCTATTATTATTACTTTTATTATTATCATTATCATTTTAATGCTACATATCAAACTTTGTGATTGTTAGGAGGAGAAGAGGAGAATTCATTGTAAAGAATGTTCTTCCGTCAGACTGACACACTTCTAATTCATCACGTGGGAATATTTCATACACTCTGAAATCTCAGACAGTGGATTCATCCAAGCTGACTGAAATAATCAGCTGAAGCCTGTAGAAGGTGTCACATGAGTTGTTATTCATAGTGGGAGAGACGGCACTGCATTGCTTAACATCACATTACCTTTCATGAATCCGGAACATCGAGTAGCAAATCACTTTATACGAATTCGTCCGTTATCATTCTCTCCACTTGATCATGTGACTCACATCACCTTGTCTTCCTTGTTCCATGTTCCCGTTCATTTCACTTTACTGCATCACTCTCGAATAAAACTACATTTCGGTTTCATTCACGAGAATTTACTCAATCACTCAATCACTCACTCACTCCCTCAGTCAGTCAGTCTGCCAGTCAATCATTGAATCAACTGCCTGATTTCGACATTCAACCCGACAAATTCTCAATCACTGACGAATGTTCAACTAAATCTTCGAATAAAATTCTACTCTATTTTTATCGTAATCGATCTACTCATATTTACTCAACTCAACTCAACTTCATCTCCACTCTTCGTTATATATTCCCGCTCACCCCGCCCGACTCAAATTTCCAAATCCTGATTTCCTCCAATAAATGCATAGAGAAAAGACAACGTCACGACATGTGAGATGATGAGGCAGCGAATGATGAACACGAAAATCTAACATTCAGCCTGTAATACTCGGTAAGTGAAAGGCTTCATTCGTTGCGAACCCGATTCAAAGTGAACTGTTCACAGAACTTCCATGCCACCAATGTGTGATTTGATCGAGAAAAGGGACAATCAACTATCTAGGAAAGATACTATAAATAGTAACAGTGTAAAATTATCCCGAAATAAATCCGAAACGATAATCCAAACTATAGATTTAACCACACGTAGAGGGACGTGTAAAGTCCGAAATACCGGATATTCTGCAATACGGTATTTTATTACATAAAATTAGATAGATAATATACAAACCTCAAAATGTGAGGTGTCTGTGGCTAAATGCCGTCAAATGCACAACCACTGTGCAGTCAATAAGTAAAAACAGCAATGCTGTGTCAAGGTCGATCCACGTGTCGGTTCAAACGGCCCGCGAATGCCAAGCAAAGAATAAACAAATATGAACAAACAACTTCCAATAGGAAAGCATACACTGTAGGGCAAGGTCAGCAAATAATGTTTCAGGAGAAGAAAAATAACAACTATATATTAATAGAATGATAATAGAACAAGTAATTTAACTGCAGTTGTCGGCAAATGTCATTGATATAAATTAACATATTAAATCATACTACTTACTAATGGCAAGTAGTATAATGTTGAACAAAGGAAAGATTGAGAATGAACAGGTAGGAAAGGAATTAACACCGTCCCCTCAAAACCAGCCTGGTTTTCCCTACTCTACCTGCTAGTAAGACACAGAAATGGTACAATTTACTCTCACCACATCTGCATCCACTATCCAGCTATATATCCTACAAAGTGCTCATCTCTCCTCAATACCTCAATATCTAATAGGCAAACCTTACGCACATCTCGGTTGACTATACCCCTCGGTGTCTTGATATCCACTTTTCTGATATACCCAGCCATCACAGCTTGCCGTAACACCTGTAATTATTCCCATTGACCAACGATTGCGAGGTGAAGGCTCCGCAGTCACTAGTACTAGGTCTCCCACTTGTAAGTTTCGATGTCGTTGAACCCACTACTTTGCACGCGATTGTAAGGTCGTCAAGTACTCCCGCTTCCACCGTCTCCAAAACGTATCGGCAAGGAGTTGCCCTTCTTTCCATCGTCGTGAGTAACGTCCACATAAACTAGCGTCGATTTCAGGAACCTGTTCAGGATTTCTTGATAAGAGAATATGATTTGGTGTCAGCACATCCAACTGACTTCAGTCATCATAAACAGGTACTAGCGGCCTGCTATTTAGTATCATTTCTACTTCTGTCAAATAGGTCATGAGTGATTCATCTGTGAGGACTTGCTCCTTCGAGACTGCGCTTAACACTCGACGTACGCTTCCGATCAACCTCTCCCATACTCCGCCACGGTGGCTAGCATAAGGTGGATTTAACTTCCATTCTATACCACGATTTGTCATAGCTCTCATCATACAATCACTGTCTAATTGTGGCACAACTTGCTGTGCTGTAACTCACGATCAGCCCCCACAAAGTTTGTACCCCGGTCACTGTATATCTCCCTTGGAGTCCCCCTGCGGTTGGTAAAGCCTGAAAGCATCATTAGGAATGAATCGATAGAAAGAGCGTAAGCTACTTCTAAGTGAACCGCTCGAGTTTTCAAACAAGTGAATATGCATCCATATCTTTTGTCTGTAGTCCGCCCCCGCCTAACGATAAAGGGGCCGAAGTAATCTACCCCGGTGCTAGAGAATGGAAAATCTGACGTGACCCTTGCTATGGGTAATTCTGCCATAACTTGTTCAGTAGGTTTTGCAGACCTGATTCGGCAACCGATGCATTTATTCACCACACGCGTAACTACTGCCGCTCCTTTCAATATCCATTATTTCAAAAGTGAACTATCAACAGAAATTCCATACCACCAATGTGTGATTTGATCGAGAAACCGGACAATCTACTATCTAGGGAAGATACTGTATATAGCAATAGACTGTTGCCGTTTTTCAGCTCAACACACTTGGGGAGTCGAAGCAACAATAGACTAGTCCAGATGTGTCAGCCAACCCTATACTTCTTATCTACACCTCTCTGTCTATCTCTTTCTCGCGCGCGCTCTCGCTCACTCTGTGTACTTCACAAGAAACAAAGATGGATACTGTTGAGAGAGAGAGAGAGACTGATTGTAACGTAGGTGCACAAATGTCTGCAACAGTGTATTCCTTTATTCCTTCAACGACGGTCACGATCACGATCACGATGATGGTGATGATTGTTTCCTGTAAATGTAGGAGTATAATCTCAATAGTCTATGCATGATAAGTATAGATGAGTGATGTGTATGCCCACTGACTATATCACAACTCACTCAGTGGGAGGAAAATGTCACCATGACAACATCAGCAGCACATATATCCTCCTCATACATACACTTCAATTAGAAGCAGTTGCAACGAAAACAGTCAACAACACTCATCACTCAGACTTTTCCGTCTGCCTGCCTGTCACTCTCTCTCTCTCTGTCTATCTGTATCTGTCTCTGTCTGTCTCTCCCTGTCTCTGACTAACTGACTTGCCAACCCACCTCCACTCTGAGTACATTGTGCCAACAATCTTCCTTCCACACACACACACACACGGTAAGGCAACTCTCATAAGCGAACCAATTAGTCAGTCAGTGATGAGTACAAATATTAAATGAGATTCACTGTGTCCATCTACCTTGTCACTGGAGCTATTAACTGTTTATAATGCACTGCACTCACCTATTGGCTGGAGATATTCCGACCTGAGCACGTCACGTCTCTTGATCAAATTACACATACAGAAAAAAACTTCCATGTCCTTTCACCAGTCAGTCAGCCAGTCAGATTTAGTCTCTGATTGAAACTGCCACTACCATAGAACAGCAAGTTGCTAGTGTAGTCCATATCACAACCTATTTCTTCTAACAGTCTCGTCTTCTTCTCACTAATCACTCATGTACTCTCCACTGAAACAAACAAACAAACAAACAAACGGAAAAAGAGACAAACAAACGAACCAAGAAAGAGACAAACAGACAGTCATGGCAAACTAATTCATAGTTTCTCCTATTCCCTTGCACATATTTCATAGAGGAGAGCTGTGGTAATCGTGTTGTGAACATTCGTGCAGCATCAGGAGACCTCGTGAGACAAGTATGCAATAGAGACACAATCATGTTATCAAATGAATCACGAAAAAGACATTTCCGTCCTTCTCGAGAAATAACTACTCACTTGTGAGAGGAGGATTCTCTCCTCTTTATTCTCCTAACATGGCTTATACTTCATGTGCCTCAATTCTATTCTATTTGTATAATCTCCACCCACCCGTTTGAGAAAAGTAAACAAAACAAGTCATTCTTATATCCAAAAGTGTTGTTCTTGTGGTTCTTCTTCTTGTTGAGATGTTTCGACAGTCAGAAAAAATACATTCAAGATTTACAAAAGGCATTTGCAAGCAAATCTTATTCCTGGCAATAGTTACAGTAATAAGACCATAATTGACAATATCTGGAGTACAAAAAAATAGTGTTCAGATCATATCACATCACATCACACAACTTGACACAACACAACACAACACGACACGACACTAAACCAAACACATCATCATCATCATCATCATGAGATCATGAATGGGTTAGTCAAGCGGTGATGGTGGTGATCGGACAACTCTGGTCAGTCAGTTATCATCAGTGAGTAGAGGCAAAATCAAATACACAAAAATGTCCGCAAAATCTGCGCAAACTGAGTTCACCCTACTAACACAAAGAAAAATAGAGAAACAAATTAACAAAAAATAAGAACAGAAATGCAACAGAAACTAACTGTTTATAAAATAAATAATGAGTTATTATTATTATTACTATTACAGCAGTGATAGGGTTAGTCATTTTCAGACAGTGTGATATGAGTTTGATCGCTTTTTGTGTAATTTGAGATTCAACTCGCTTGCCAATAGGATATCCCAGGAAGTCCCTTGTCGCCCTACTGGATCATATTTTCCAGCAATGAAGTAATTGATCGAGGATAAGAATGTATAAGAGAAACAAAACCAATTAATCTCAAAATACTATAGAAAACAATTTTCAGGTAGATTTTGTCAGAAACGTGCATCAATTAAAGGGTCGTTGAAAATGAGAAAACACCGGACACCAAATACAACTTAGTTAGATCACAGGACCGGCCACAATGGATGGACAAACAACAAAGAACTCTGCAGAAGAACCATTCAAGAAGCTATTAACCTGACGGCGCGGATCAGGCGCACTCTGCACACATTTGAGAAAGGCATATGAGCCATCCAGATACGCGGGTTCAACCAATATAAGAGACGAAGAGTTATGCGTAGGACCGAGGCTGACATGGAGAAGACCGTGTTATGAGGAGATGAAGGCTTACGAGCCAGATATTGGGGACCGCAGAAAACAGGATGAAATCGAGATGTGCTGTCAATGCCCCATGTCCCCCTCAGAATCCAACACGAATAATAATAATATAATGTGGTTTCTCCAACTGAATCTGCCTGCTTTCTTCTTGATAACCGATTCATGGTTGTTCTCACGTTTCATTTTTTTCTTTATTCCACTTGTAGCTACTACCAGCATCATCAGTTAAGATCACAAGGCTGCAGTAGTTATTAAGTCAGTTAATCAGTTACATAGACACAAGAGTCAGTTTAAGCCACGTAGGAAGGTGTAGACTTCCTGGTTGGGGTCCTCGGGACGGTAGAAACCAATGGCTGAACACATTTGGTGATATGGCTGAAAACTGTTCTCAATGGCTGGCGCAGATGCATCCACTCCTTGTGATTTAGAATTTACAATAAAACTATGTTAGTCTTTGACATTAGTATTCGTTTTGCCCCACATCTCTCATTACTGTCTCTATTTTGCGTTTCTTTTCACTTTATTCTCTGGCTGAGTGAGGTGTGGCGACTCGAACTGCTGCTGCTGTACATCGGTGCAAACTTCTATGTTGAATGCAGTCCACATAGACATAGACAGAGTAGAAAGTCTACTAGTCACATCAAAAACACTCACATTTTCATCTACATGTGAAAAAATATTAACACTAAGTGAACAGAAAAACAGCAGCAGTCTGTGGTGTTACACCTACCTCTTATTAAAATTAGAATGATGATAAGATCTTTACTGAAAAGACTATCATCTCGATGCGCACGTAAAGATCAGATCGCGGATAAGGAGTCGTTTCATTGGAATATCTGATTCCGGAAACCATTTATACAGCTTCGAGGCAAAATACTGCCTTGTATAACTTTCGATTGGTTTCTAAAAGAAATGCATCAGTCAGTTAGTTAGTTGTTCAAAGTACTAATCAGCAAGTAGGAAATTCAATGAATCAATTAATTAATTAATTAACTGGTGGATTTACAACATGTCAGGCATGCATGACACCTACATCTGTAGGACAGTATGCACATTTCCTCAGTTTTGTACCAATCCGATATAAAATCAATTTGGTCAGATGCCTTACGAATAGAGCAAGACGTATTTGTACAGATGACTCCCTAGAAAATGAGCTAGGATATATCCAAAATACGCTGGTCCAAATGGGTTATCCTAGTAGATTTGTTAGGAGACACATGAATACCAAGTACAACAAAGAAAAACTGACAACAGTTAAAAAGAAAGAACTGTTCATGAAACTTCAATTTAATGGGGACGTGGCTAGTGAAGTCTTACATCTGAGATTATCAAGAGCGATAAAACGGACTTATACTGCCGCCACCCTTTGTTTGTCATTTTCCAGCCGACCAATTTTGGTTGCTCAAGTGAAAGATAAGCTACCTAGTTGTGCCACTTCGATGTGTATCTATAAATTTAGTTGCTCCTGTGGAGAAAGCTATATAGGGCGAACAACTAGACAGCTGAACAAACGCATTAATGCGCATCTTCCTTCATGGTTCGGAAAAGGTCAAATAAAATCCATATGAAGTTCTATTTTGGCTCATTTGATTGATAGCGGTCACCAAGTGGACAAAAATAGTGCTTTCAAAGTTATCTATCGTATTCCATCGAGTCTTTCGAATGGAATCAGAAACCGTCTTTTACACCTAGCCGAAGCTATGGGAATTCGAGAGAACAATCCTAGTCTTTGCATACAAAAGAAGTTTGTTCTACCTTTGTCTCTCCCTTGGCCTAGGTGAACTGTATTCAAAACCCTCCCACCCTTTCTTATTTTCCACCTCCTTTGTACTTTTATAATATTTGTTTAAACTCTGATTATCGTTCCACTTCACCCTTTAAGATTTGACCCAATTTATTTATACACTTATATACATATACTATCTTGGTTATTCTTATCACCTGCATAAACCTTATTATCAATGTTTTGTTATCATTATAATCATCGTTATTAACTACGTTCAAAACATTTACCACATTATTATTATTATTATTATTAAGACTATTAAGATTATTATTTGATTCCCAAAATCACCGTCATTGGTTAAAATTTTATATATAAATCTATGTAAATTAGAGTAAAGACTGAAGATCTAATTGAAAACAATATTGTTCGCTTATATGTCTTGTTCTAATACAAAGATTATCCGTGATCTACGTGATCTCCATGAACGGGTTCGCCCACACAATGCCCATTCCATCGAGGGCACTGAAATACAAACTAAGTCAGGCGTAGAATACCTTGGAATAGTTTTCTCCTCTGACCTTCCTCGATAGTGCCATGTCTTGTTGATCCCTGAGAGGTGGATGTTCCGTCTGAACCACTACATTGAGAAGTGAAGGCAATCACTGGAACTCCACTTGTAGAATTTCTTATCTCATGCATCTTATCTGTTGTCGCTTAATGCTCCCAATTTGTCTTCCCTGGGCTACTCAAAAACCACTAAGTCATATGGAGGCCAAGGATATTAAAGCTCGTCGGTATGGCAAGTAGTGTTCCATCACTAGGTCAGCTAGTTAACACTGTAGTCGACAGACACTTGAACTCGAGAGAGGAATGGTCAAAATGCATATTGTTTGACCCTCACTACCAACTCTATTCTCTACTCTCCCCGCCTCGCATCTAATCACTTCCGACTAGAAGTCATTATAGAAGATGATTTGCTCGTAAACGAAGTACAAGAACTCAACGATACTCTACTTAGCCCTCCCGTGTTCTATGTGACAGAGCAAGTGTTAGGCGCGAAACTTTCAACTTACTATGGAATTGGCAATAATCAATGACTCTTCGATTCCCTCCCATATGTAATTTATGCTGATACTATTTCAATTATCTCAGGACATTAGTTATTAGCATTCTTACTATTATTTTAAACTTTTCATACATTTTTGACTTTATTATTACGACTAATCATACCGAAAAGCTGTTATGATCAATTTTGTCTACAGATACGATATAGTGTGCTTTCATTTATGTTGCTGAGTGAATAAGATGCAATAATGTACCAAATGCTGAGAACTGCACACTGTATCGTAATGTACTGTTAACGATTGAAGTAAGCGATTATTATTATTATTATTGTGGTATGCCAAGAGGTGTGCATAGAAGACGGTAAGGGTGCTTGGTGCATGCGCAGATGACCAGAAACGTATTTTAATATCACTTCCTGAGAAGTTTGTATGGGCAGTGCAATTAGCGTGATCAGTGATCACTCGGTTGCACAACAACCAATAAGTCGACCACTAGTTGTGCATTCTAACCTCATTCTACGAAAGTTTCAAAGTCGTGTAGTTATAAGTGATTAGACTTCGAACAGTATATTTTGTTCGGAAGGCGTCATTATCCAGGTATTAATAATAATAATAATACTGTTTCACTCTCTGTGTGTGTGATATATTCAATCAACAAATTTATGTGGAATAACACACTGCCAGAGTGCCCAGGATTGACACATACACTCATTCCACCTACACTTGTATCACAATGTTTTGAAATTCCGTTCTACAACAGCAGATATCCAATTGTCAAATCATCAGATTATAGCTTAGCGTAGAGAGTTTGTGACGCCCAGTTTCCTATTGATATGGTTAACTCATGAGCAGCATTGCATCCTACATAACAAGGAGACTGTTTTGAGCCAGTACATGTTTTTCACAAGTAGACTGACTGCATTGTCAACGACCATCAAAGTGAGCGAAGGCAACAAGTGGCGATGCTTAATGAATAAGTCATTCTATAGCAGGAATATCCCGTCACTCGACTGATAACGAAGAGGACACGATGAGTACAGTCAGTTTATCACCGAAAGTATCCAAAAGTGTTTACAATGACAACAGGGATGCTCACTGTAGTGTGCGACGAGTGCACCAATATTTTTATTCACTCATACACGATACGAAGTTTCTGATGAGATCGCCTACTCAACTCAACATCAAAGATATATCTTACGAAATCGGGAAACAAGGCAAAACGTAGATGATTGATAAGAACGGTGTTGGATGAAACAGGTCAGGAGGAAGCAAGACATCTTTCAGTTGGGCATTAGGCCGCTGTTCAAATGCTCATGAATCATAAGAATATCATCTATGCAAACCATCACGAGCGAATACTGAAATACACCGAGGCGGTATGCATCGGTAAGACTAAGTTCCTCACCTCCAACTGTGCCCACAGAAACAATTGTTTGCCACGCTTAGGCCAGCCTGGTAATCCTCATCTGGTTATGCTGCCAATATCGGTGTCACTTATTATCCTGCTTAGTTTTAAGTCCCTTATTATTCCGTCTATTGTAATTGACTTTTCATCTGTTCATTTTTCATACAAATTGAATTGGTAATTAAATGTGTGTTCAGATTGTTCCAGATGGGTATTCTGGTCGAATTGAGACAAACGTCATGTTTCATGATCTTATTGAAAGTTTTAGGGGGGAATGATAGTTTCAGATTCCATTCAGTTGAAACTGTGATGAGAGTTATAAATGAATTGCAGAAATTTCAACAAACTTATAATTGAACAGGCTTGGAAGATTGAAAGCTTTTCCTTGATTGAGTGGATGGTTCACGTTCTCCGTCTGTGAGATGATGCGTTTGTTAAGCTCCAATAGCGAAGAAGGCTTTAACCTACTGGACATCAGATTCGTCCTCGGTGTTTGGTGAGATCCGAACGGTAAGGGGTCACATTCCACCAGTTGGAGGGACAGACAGCAGATTGAAGTAATATTAAGTTTAAGAATAACTGCTCCAGTGAGTCTAGGAATCTGGCCTGAAAGTGTTGGGTGAACCGTTTTATCACTATTGTGACTGAGATCGGCAGCTGCGACTATTAACCCTGTCGGCCATAAGTCGAAGGCAGCAGGGAAGTATACGCGTGAGTCTAGTTAAAGTAACCCGGAAAATCAGTCTTATTGATACGGAATTTTAAGAGCACGAAAAGGAGCGAACTCGTTGTATGCTGGAATGAAGGAAGGCAAATGACGCCACATGACAGAAGACGTCAGGAAGCCTGTTAGATAATGAAATTTCATTTTAGGGATTCAAACGTTGGAGAAAGAGAATGGGATATATGAAATATATGGCCGAGACGCTAAGGACATTCGAACTGAGGAAGAAACGAGAATATGTGCCTTTTCGAAGTCAACGAAGTTGAGGTAGGAAGAGTTCTGACTGCCATTCTATGCTTTGTTCTGTGATGGGGATGCATAGATTTGCATTTCGATCAGCACACCATTTGCCTTTCCTGAATCCAGCTTGTTCCGGTCTGGCGGAGTTCTGTATCCATTATATCCTTCATTCTATCCAGGATGATGCCACTCAGTATTTAGTTGGCATGGATAAGAGTATGATTCCACTACATTTCTCGCAGAGAGAGACGTAAGTCAGGCAGTTGCGTGTGTGCTATGGTGGTGGTGTATTTCTGAGCGAGTTGCAGGTAATGTTCAATCCAGGCCATTGTTTTATTTGTGTCTCCTCATTGGTAATCAAGTTCCCTGAGGCCTCTTTGATTGGTTTCGTCATCCTCGTTCACCTCTTTTACGGATAGAGACCTGGTGCCTATCCGATACAATGTCGTGAGGTCTCTTTTACCTGCACCCTGCCTGCCTGTTCAGCTTCTGTTGCCAGCCAATCTGTCGTAGAATTGTCTTTCGTCTCTCCTAGCACTCTTCTTGACTGCTTTATTCAGTGCAGTGAACATTGAACTCAGCTTCTCCTTCTGTTGTCAATCTTTGCATTGCATCATCTTCTCTTTCAAAATCCTCATCTCCTCTCCTCAATTGACTTCCAGGCAGGTGTCCATCGACAGCCACTCTTCATCGTGTCTCTTCTTTCTTTCGAGAACAGTTGTACACGTTTCCTTGGATATCGCCATCAGAGAGTTAGTTCCAATGTTCTTCCACGCAGGTTTCCTCGGTGATGGCACGTGGTGTCTCTGACTTTGCTTTGATCTGATCTGTAGTGGAGGTGTCCATTGTGGTTTAGTCCCTCAGTTTCTGAATGTTCAACTTGAAATACAGTGGCCTGTCTCAAGGATTTCATCTTCACCTTGAAGACTGCTTGAACTAGATGATGGTCTGAGTCCACATATGCTCCCCTTCTCTACTATGTATCCCGGAAACTAGCTGCGTCTCCACTTGTTTGAGCTGGATTGAGACAAGATCTGTCTGGTTTGTGGTATATCCTCCAGGCGAAATCCATGTTGCTTTGTGTATATCGTTGTGTTAGTATCCGCTTTCTCCGATCACCAGATCATTGAAAGCGCAGAAGCCTGCGAATAATTCTCCACTCTCATTCATTTCTCCGAGCGAGAGCTTATCGACCCATGATGAGTTCTCTTCCTGTGGTGTTGTCGGCTGCTCCCAGTTCGGCTTGCATTCATATTGCCCATGAGGATTTTGATGTCACCATTTGGAGTGTTGCACATTACTGTTTGTAGTTGTCTGTATCTATGTTTTTGTATATGTGTACGCCTCTGAATTTCTCTGTAGCTTTCTCTCTATGTCCCTCTTTCAATGTCTGTGTCTCTTCTTTGAACTCGTTTTTAATTTTTTTCGCTCTTTGTCACATCTTTGTCTTTGTTTCTTCTTTCCCGCACTTGCTTCTATCGCTTTCTTTCGCCATCTTAAATTCTCTGGGTTCCTCTTTCCTTATTTTACGTATAATTTTTCTCTTCATTTTTGGTGAGTTTACTTAGTCTGGTTGAACGTTTTACCTCTTTTCTGGCACGTTTCGTACTTCTTTATGTGTTCGGTTTTATTTTCCTCTTGCCGTGATTGCTTGAATATTTTGTCATTGTCGGTGGTGGGATTCATAAATGCTTATCGATCAGTTTCATTGATCAACCTTTTTCTAAAAATATTTAAAAGCCAATTCATAATTGTGTATTCTGTTGCCTTCTGGCCTACTTCTCTGATGTTCTGCTTATTCAAACTATGCTTTATAATTATACATGTTATTTCCTTCCTCTATTTTACCACTGAGCAAAGAGTTTGTCCACACGCGAAATATTATAAGAGAGCTGAGATTTATACTGATCGTTTACGAGATTCCTATTACAGTGAATGGATTTCACTCGTGTATACTGAAATTTCTTGGCATAATTACCTTGCAGACTTCAAACTACATCGTGATGCTGTACTCAAGTACATTAATATACAAAGTCCTCTTAGAGGTGGTATATTTTGGACCTGTGGTACACCGGGTTACTATATATATTGTTGTCAAGGTGTACATTATGTTCCAGAGGGTTGTGAAGCTCGATATTACTTCTTGAGAGAGCCTGGGATGTATCGCTTCGAAGCTAATAGAAACAACATTGATACCGACTCAAGTATCTTGCTATTCGATATACAAACCCCAATTGGTATGATAACATATTTTCAGCCAATGTCAACTAACGTCCTAACGTGCAGTGAGATAGCTTATGAACCGCTTAAGTTATCCTATGAAATTAATGGACAATTTATGAGAGACTCTTCAGGAAATATACTCTACACTTATATTGCAAAGCACAAAGCCACACTAGTCTATCACAAAGATGAAATCTTCAGCTCTTCTCTTGATGTGTTTCGATCAGGAACACTGTACATTGAATGCAAAACATTCGTACCACTTAATAATGACATCGATGCGTACTTCATAACCAAGGACACAGAAGCAAGATGTACCTATGAATCCTTTAAGAAACTGAGAAGAAAGGAACATGCAATAGGGTTCACAGAGAGTATACAAATGGATTACATTTATTGGGAGTGGATTGGAATTGCGACATTCGCTTGTGAGATAAATCGTCCAGGGATAATAATGGTGTACGCAACCACGACACAAAATATGGATAGAGTTAAGAGCGATTTACGTCACCAGATCTCTATTCTCTACGATAGAATAAATGAGAAAGAATTCGAGATTTCCTTACATGAAGATCTCCTCACTGATTTTAGACTATTTGCAGTAAATTTTAGATTAAAGATTTATCACGACATTTCAGAAACAATTTCATTACCTGTACCAACAGGGACAACATGCCAGCCTGCAATGAAACCAACCCAACAACATGCAGATTTATTACTATCGAATGTTCAAACATTCATTGAATTAGATGTTGGATCAGCACAGACTCAAACAGCACCATATTATCAATGCACAAGGGAAAGTGATGGCAAAATTTATCAGCATTATTATCGAATTATTGTTCTGCCGACATTCAAAAGTGTTCAAATTAACATCACAATATTACCCAGTGAGACGGATAACTATTTCTATGATGTATTCGGTAGTCCCGTTGTGAGGAAGGCATTACGTATCATAGTGAACTGTAACTTCGCACTAGTCCATTCAATAATTCACAATCCTGATATTTCATTCACTTACACCAATATCGATGCTATGAAACAGACAGTCAGTCAAGAACTTCCTTACAAGGTGTCCGGCACACATGTCAGAGAAATGAATGACTACGACTGGCACACATATTCCTATGAGATACACGGTCAACCGATTCTACACCAAGTAACGCATCAGAACATCACATGTACACATCATCATCAAGTATTACAATTTCATGAGTTCGAGACGAAGATCGATGCTTCGAAAATTCGGTTATCGCAGTCAATGGAAATACTGACGACATGGGTTTTAACACCAATCATCGTTGATCAGTCGATTGTGACCAACAATGAACAAGTGAATGAATTCTTCAGACGAAATTTGATCAATTCCAGAGGGGTTCACCGCTTCCTCCAAGAGGAATTCATTATCCACATCAGTGTCGGTTATTTGAATGGCACATTTCTTGGATTGATCGATCCGGTCGATACTTTGTCTCTAGTCTGGCTACTCCAGTATAGTCACAGAAAAATATACAAGCACGATTGTGACCTGACAAAATCCAGATATTCGAATGAGCAGTTTGCACGTGTATATGGCTCGAAGTATCCATCTGCCAAGGGTTTGAGTGCATTCCAGTTCAATTTCTCTTGTTGGGTACAGCCAAGTCACATAGGATTGGCTTTCGCTCTGGTTAATACTGATCCAGATCACACGAAAGGACAGGATGCAGTGGAATATTTCACCAGTTCCTTGCATAGAGCTGTGGAGAGTGTGCTGAACAAAGAGAAGTCTAGCAGAAGTACGCCAGAGGTGAAGTCGTACTCCTCTGCTACTGACAGGATTATCCGACTCAGTCTGTGTTTGAAGGTCGCCACGAAACTCCATCAGAATATACATCTCCAGCTAACTGTATATCAGCGGCAAGTGGGAAATATGAAGTGTTACACACAGTCACAATCTGGTGAGGAGAAGAGGAGAGAGTTGGATGGCACATTCAAGACGACATACATTCCTTCAGACAGTGTTGTTGTGATTGATAAGAAATCGGCGGAATACACAGATTCGGGGGTGTATTTCTGCTCATCGAGAAAGTGTCCATCATGCCCAGCAGTTGAAACGTCAAAGGTGTCTCTCGAAGTCATTCCTCCTGGAAATCAGGGCATACACGTGTTCTTCACTGATGATGTGCTTGAGATTCCTGACTATGATTCAGAGGCATTTAATCAGACTACTGCCAAACAGTATCCAACTGTCAAACTGACTCAACACAAAGTAGTCTACTGTGTCTACAAGATATCACGTAATATAATTCAGCCTCCGAACGTAAGATTCTCACGCGAACCGCTTTTTGGCACTCGACTGCTACCTTCACCTGTCCCAGTCAAAAAGCTTTCACTAGTTGAAGAGATTCAGTGGATTCATTCCATGATAGTGGAAGTTGTCGGCATTCCAATTCACGGTTGGTTCTACAATGTAACTTGTGAGGTAAGCTTCAGCCCCGACTGTATCAGTGACAGGAAAGTAGTGCTGACCAATTACGCACGTCTGATGGTAGACTTTCGAATAGAGCCGAAAATCTTTTCAAATTACATACAGACGACAGTGAGGAGTGTAACTGAGGGACTGAGAAACGCACCCGTATCTGATGTGAACAGTAGCAGTTTTGAGGAGAATAAGATGAAGGAACCAATTCTGGATAGACCAATGGAGGTGAATTTCATCTCACGAATCGGTCCTCCAACGGGATGGACGAATGTTTTGTTGATCAGTAGATCTGGCAATAAATACATTGCAGATACATGTGTTTGTATCCATCACGAAGAGCTAGACCGACATTCTGGATTTCTGAGCAAGTATTTAACTGAAGACTCGCGTCTGACTGATGGCAGGAATTTCTACAATCAGTCATATTTTTGTGCAATCCAACCGGAAGACGCCGCACTAGTGCTCGTTGCGTTCACCATCTTCCGTGGTCAAATAGGAAACGAAACAGCCGTAGAGCGCTTCACGAAGTTCGCTGTGAGTTGGGTTGAAAATCATATGTTTGGCAAGCCCCAGAATGCGCATTTCACAGAGAATACCAACGACTATTTGTTCGACTACCGCGTTCTTCAGTTGAATGTGAAGTATAAAGCGATATGGCAGACGGGTGAGAATTTAAACTTGTTTTGGAGGGCGCATACTCCGACCTATGATCATGATCTGCAAATTGAGACGTTTCTAAAGGTGGATTATGAATCTGTTGACTGTTCGACAGTCCACTGGTGGGAGAGGAGAACATTTGAAGCATATCGAGAAGATATAGGACCTATATCCTCCGGTTACTACTGGGTCACTGCTCGTAAATCGTGGGACTCACCTGTAGAATGGACATCTCCTAGAAGAACAGTAATTGTCTTACCCGATCAGTTTTCGCACGATATTCATATCACACATGAAAATATCAACCCCACTTCCACAAATCCTGCTTTAGTCGTATTCAATCAAACATTCAACAATGGTAGTGTATACGGCTACACTGGACAGAGCTTGATTATTCATTGTCTTAGCGATTACAAAGACAGCGCTTACATTGGTAGACACGTGAAATTCGAATATCAAATCATCAGCGAACTGACAAAGAGTGTAATTCAGGATGTTCATGATAAAGCTAGTCAAATATTCAGTGGGTATGTGCACGATACTGAATTTGTAGCCTCTTATCGAATTCGGATACCTGATAATATACAGAAATCGAATGACTACTCAGTCTTATCTGTGAAGTGTAGTCAGATATATCAGGTGAATTTCGATCGGCTGGAGTATGCAATGAGATACGACATTAGTTCCACACATCAGTGGCATAACTCACTGACGATTCATGTTTTGTGCAAACCTCAACCGATGCTGTTTATGCACAAGGCTGAAACACAACCTGAGTCGTGGCTGCCATTACAAACATCGATCAGACAGTCGAGAAACAACTATTCTAATGAGTATGAATTCAATCGAAGTGCATCGGACGTTCTAATGCCAGAAGGTGTGGTCAGTATTTCTTACGCACTTAAATTGGGTTGTACGAGAGGAACAACCTATGTGTGGTCAGTGTATCGTAAGCATGAGGATGACAACGGTAAGAAGAAGAAGAAGACGTGGACACTCTACAAAGAAATGTGTCATGAGATCGGGAGTATGCAGAACCTGTCACCAGACAAATATGGAAATACGCTTCAGCATGCATCATTTCAGTGCGTCATGAGGCCAGAGCATGTATCACTTGTTTTCGTAGCATACAATGTTAACTCTAGGACTGTGAATAAAACAACAGTTAGGAAGATTATAGAAGATGCTGTAATCAAGCGCATTGAAAATATGTTGAACAACCTTGCTGGAGATGTGTCTCCGCCATATGGAATTTCTTATGATTATCGATACATCAAACTGAACATTGGTTGGTACGCGACAGTGACTTTGAATTCTACTGCTAAGATGTTGGGAATTCTACCGGTGGTGAGTAATGCTCAGACTGAAGTGAAGTGTTTCTATCAAGGTCTTACAAATCATCCACTGACTGAAATGAAGAAGGGCGTGACGATCAGTTTGCAAACACCGTCACACAGTTTCATTATGTTAAAACACAATGTCAGTTTGCAAGACGCAGGCTATTATTCTTGTAGTGTACTCAACAAGCAGACAGGTGACTCGTACACTGGATTCACGCGTCGGTTCTTATTTGTCATTCCAGATGCAAACAGTGTGAGCATTTACCTGAGTTCCACTCTCCAACTGGCAAGCCCTCAGTCAAGTCACTTGCACACTGAATACTCCGATAAACAGGAAATCATGCTGAAGCCTGGACAGACAATATACGTCTCATGTTCATGTGAACGTTACGCCTCAAAGTTTGCTGAGACTGTGTGTGAGTATTCTCAAGTACTTCATGACGAGTATACAAATAGAAGCCAACCACTTCCGCTTCAGTTTGCAAACAGGAAGACGTCTGAAGTCAATGCTTTAGTGATAGATACCTTCACATACAGAGTGAAGGCGCCAAAGCCATGGGATTATGTCGGTCCTACAGAAGCTAGTTGTAAACTGGTATACAAAAGTCTGACACCTCTACCCAACGATTTGTCCACACCTATGGAACAACTGCCCATGTTTACGAAAACCAAATGGATATACTCTCAGAAACAAGTGAGACCACACATATTCCGTCAACTCACTGAGTGTACAGATTCCAGTCTGCAAAACACGATTCAGGATTCATCGGTTGGGGAGAAATCATCGACTGGAGGAAGCGGCTCGAGACTACTCTCAGCACGGGAACACGTGGAGAGGTGTAAATTATTGGTGATGACTGGAGACCCTCCAGGCGAAATCGTCATCTACACTGTGTATCGAGCCAGTGGAAACATCGATCTTGATGCTGAAAATGACCAGCAGAGTGATGATGTGGAGTATTCTGCAGAAGCCTGCAATATCAAGTTGGTGAATACTGAGGATAGGCCCAGTCTTCGCACGGTGATTAACAAATCTCCAGTTCACAAACAAACTCACTCAGGAAATCTTTTCAATCTCACCGTACGATGCGTTGTACGACAGGAGCATGTAGCGCTTGCATTTCTCGTATACAACATTCACAACAAGAATCAGACAAGTGATGAGGACGTGAGGACACACCTTAAAGCTTCTCTGGTGAGAACGGTTAGAATGTGGATGGGGCGAACGGAAGCGTCTTCCAATGTGATTTCCACGCCTAGTGGATCGCTGCTAACACATATTCTGATCAAGTTGAACATCACTTGGAGAGCACATGTTAACATTGGATCCAGTGTGCATATGCTGGGGAGTCTAGGAAACAGCAGTCAGCCAGAGATAAATTGTACCTATCAACGAAATATGTCCAGTAGTCCAACAAGACTACCCAGTGGTTTCCGCATACAAATTCATGCGGACGATGCAGCGTTTAGTGTGGTGAAGCAATCTGCCTCATTCACCGACTCAGGTATTTACGCATGTAATATCACTGATACTGAGTGCCAAACTTGTCAAACTTCACCCGGATTCACCCGTCGTCAACTCACTGTAATTCCCGATGAAAGCACGCTGTTCATCTATGTGAGCCGATCACGCTTGTCGTTCGATGGGAGCAACAGTGATGACAGGATGAAAGTAGTCCAACGCCTCAGACAACTAATACACCCTAACGAGAGTAGTCATGATGACATCAATGACAAGGAGCGAACCACCCTACTCTTGTTGGACGAGATCCACTACGTTCATTGTATCTATGTGTTGCCATACACAGACATTGGTGAACGATTCATCCAATTCACATACTCATCGACATCTCCCGACGGATCACATCGAATACCACTGGACTACAAGAATCACTCGAATTTCATCATCGATGAAGCCTTCTACATGATTGGTGTGGAGATATTCGAAATAACCGGTCCATACATGGATAAGTATCTTGGCCAATTAAAAGTCGAGTGTGAGTTGAAAATTCCGAAACTACTCCCGCCCACACTGTCACTCGCGAAGAGAATGTATCGCGGTGTTACTGTGACAAAATCGTTAGCTCTTCTCATGGAGTACCGAATAAAACCGGAGATCTTTTCCAACCTCACAACGACAAATGCTCTACCCATCCAGTCAAAATTGAGGAGTTTATCTGATGAGACGAAATATGACCAGCGCGTGTTCAGTACGACCGCCACAGAATCCCTAACACCTGAGGGCAGCTTATCTATAAGAAGCACTATATTCCTAGGTGTGCCCGTCGGTGTGACATATGGCTGGTTGGTCTTCGAGTATAATGCAACACTGATAACTGACGATTGTCAGATTGGCGAGATTCAGAGTATCCAGAGGACGCAAATACCTGAATCAATCAAATCGGTGAGGGCAGTACAAATGGCCGGTGGGCAGAATCTAGTTAACCTGACTATGCATTGCAATATGAGACAAGAGCACTCAGCGCTAGCGATTGCAGTGATCAGTGTCTATGATAGGAGTGTGTCCAATCATGTTGTCGCCAACCACGTGAGAAAGTCCTTAGTCGTGACAATCAAGTCACTCTTATCTCACAGCAGGAATTCAGTGTCGAGCAGTTTTGTTGCACCGAGAGGATGCTTATCAACATACAGGCTGATCAATCTGTACGTCGGTTGGAATGCCTCAGTGAGGATCGGATCGGAGATACGCATGCTTGGAAGTTTACAGAATGCTTCGAAGGCGAGATTGTTTTGCACTCATCAGGCTAATGCGTCGAGCGACCCATCAGACCTACCAAAGAATATGGTGGTTAGCTATCTACACACAGGTGCATTCGCCTTGTATAAGTCGTCGGCTGCGTATGAGGATTCTGGCATCTATACATGCACTGTCAGTTCGTGCGCCGCCTGCACACGTTATGTCGGCTTCACGTCTCGTCAACTGAATGTTATTCCAGACAAATCGGTGATAGGAATCCATGTGTCGGATGAACTGCCGAAGAGGTTGGGAATCCTGAGAGATGGGAAATCTAGACGGGTGACTTCAGATGCATATACACTGACATATGATGAAATCCAGTTTGTGACATGCCTGCACAAAACCACATACACGAATTTATTTCAATCGAATTTCACCTTCCGTTATAGAGAGCGAGATGCAAATGGCAAACGCATGGAGAGAAACTATACCAAATTGATTGATGAACAAACTCCGTATTCACTGAGCAAAGTCACCTGGTCGACTTATCAGATCAGAGCTCCCGGACCGGAGTCACCCTCCTCAGACTTATCAATCACATGCACTCTGAATATCTATGACCACGTGCGAATCCCACACGATTTAAACAGTGGTGAGGAATATCCAAAGTCGATTTCCAAGTCACTGAAATTGACTCTATTATTGGCGAAACCACCTCACGTGTTCGCTGACACTATCAGATCGGAGTGCACAGAACTGGAACAAAGTCTGACAAGGAAGTCAGCCTACATGTCTTCATCGGCTGTCCAATTCGAGTCAACAGTACCAGCGAGTCGATTGTCACCGGGTTACTTCTATGTGAATTTCACAGCGTTTCTTGGCATTCCCAGGGGCTGGGCGGATTTATGGTTGTTCTATCGAGTAAGCAGGAACGTTCAAAGTGATCAGTGCACTCGCCTGAGTCAAGTCGACTTGCACTCCGACGACATACCAGATTTCATTCGGACAAGCGAAGATTATCGGAAAGCGAACACCTCCGAGAATCTCGTCAACGTGACTTTCTTATGCAGAGTGAATCAGTGGCACACAGCCGTCTTGCTAGCCACGATGAATGTCCACAGGAAGAAGGTGGCCAAGGAAAAAGTAATCGACACGTTCATTTCCTCTTCGCAATCACGTATTCAAGCGTGGATTAGAAGCCCCAAGAGTCACGTCGAAACACCAATATCACATCATCGTGAATCCTTTGTGGAATATCGCACCACCAAGATAATAGTAGACAGTAATATCATCATTGACAGGTATGAGTCATTGATTTTGAGTGGTCGGTTGGGTTCACTCGGTGAAGGTGAACCTGTGTGTCACCACGAACAGCTGGCTGATGGAACACCGGTTCCAGTGGATTTCGACTCATTCAAATTGACACGAGATAAGGAGAAGAAGGTGTTCACGATTTACAAAGCACATGCAGACTTGCATGACGCTGGAGTGTACACATGCAGAATGGAGGAATGCCCGACATGCCTTTCAGTAGATGGTTTGCCGTCTACAACAGTCACAGTCTTGCCCAGGAAGCAAGATCTACACATGCTCATCACCTACCGACAGTCGAGTCAGTGTGAAAATCTACTCACCACAGAGAATGCATTTCACCAGTCCGACAACAATCGACCCTCGTATATCTACGCAAATCAGACACTGTTTGTACATTGCATATTGAATGTGTCACAAGTCTACAAGAAGAATGTGCAACTGAATATCACACTTCGACCGATGGGACGTTCACAACGTCACGTCAATCAGCAGTATCAGTATGACAATAATACACTTAACTCAATCGGAGACGAATGCGACAACCAGAGTACTATTGGCGTTTTCCGAAAACTCATTGGTTATCAGAGTTCACTGAACACCACTGTCAGTGTAACATGTCTGGCGTCCATTCGATTCGTGGTCAGAGATTCCTTCGACAAGAACAGAACAGTCGATATTTTGTTGAATACGACGAGAAACGTGACTACACTGAATTATAGAAGACCATCAATACTACCTGAGTCGATTCAGTCGAGTCAGCCACAATTAGTACCAGCTTTCAGACAGGATCAAGCTGCCAAGCAAACCCGGATAAGTTTTCAGCAAATCCGAGATGAACAGGTTATTGTGGAAGGAATTCTTCAGGTTAACTACACCATTGAGCCTGGGATTCCTAAAGGGTGGGCCTTTGCACGAACAGTTGATGTGACACAATCTGGTCGGCCAGTGGAAGATCGGTGTACAACGGAAATATTACCCGACGTCCAAGAGAATACTTATCAAGCCACTTGCTTACTGCTGTCTAGTCACTACGCCATCATCTTAGTAGCGATTCATGCTTTCGATGCCGATACTGTGAACAAGTCAACCGTGGAGAACCGATTTACCAGGCATATGATTGAAACACTCACCGATTGGTCTGTGCACTCCACGCATACATCACCACATCCGGACACCTTGCATTTCCCACCCACATCACATGGAATGTATCGATTGATTCGTGTTGCTGTCAGATGGCCAGCCTCAGTCGCATTGGGATCTCCCATCAGAATGCTGGGTCGATTGCAGACACACGAGTCTTTGATCAGGTGTCAATACAGACACACAAGTGGAGAGAATTACACTGATCTGAGTGAAGGTTACACACTCAACGTCAATAAGAAGCTCGGTTACTTTTCACTCACGAAACGAGTCTCACGATTCACTGATTCCGGTCTGTATCGTTGTTCGACTATGCCAGAAAGGCAGTTGGTCATCATTCCAGACCGATCTATTTTACGCATAACCGTCGAAGCTGAGACTGATTCAACTGAAAACACTCCGCACAACTGTCTGCAGCCCGATAGCTACGTCCTGTCACCTGGACATGGTGCAATTGTAACTTGTGAATATAACGCTTCGAAAGGCTCACCTCTGAAACTGGCCGGCGGATTCCAGTACACCTTCAACAAATCAAGTGGAAGCGAAGAGTTGTCCTACGAAGTGATTGGCTCACAAATGAGGAGCTATCATGATCACATCGAAATGAGGACAATGTACGCCATCAAAATCCCCGACATCCTGAAAGCAGTGCATGAACTTGGCAACAAGGGAGATGGCGTGCTGACTACATCGTGTCAGCTGCAGTATGATGAGATTTCTGTACATGGTGATATTCGGAGTTCAGTACCTGCGGGTCTTCTGATTAGGCGAGCGAAAATCCTAACTGGAATAGAGTCAAGGACACTGATTATCGACCGATCGATGCAAACAAGCAGACCTGAGTTGACTACTGCCTTGAGGAAACAGCCGCCTCAACTGCTCACTTCTGCGTGGTTCAGTTCCACCATGACGTCGGAAAGTCGCCTACACGAAGGAGTGATTGACGTGCATTTTGACGTGAGTCTTGGCTATCCAGAAGGCTGGGTGTTTTCTTGGTTGTTTTATGAGTCAGATAATGGTGGACTGGTGAAGGAGGATTGCATCCTTGCAGAGGAGGAGCTGGAGGAGAGAGTCACTCACATCACTCCAAGGAAATCGTCACCACGAATACATCGAATGCATTTGACCTGTCTGCTTCTGCCTCAACATGTTGGCCTCCTGATTGCAGCAGTCACACCGGTAGCAGATGAACAGAACAGAACAACACTTCAAGAAAATTTCGGAAACCACGTGTCGAACATCCTCAAGCAGTGGATGACAAATGATGGGAAGAGTGATGCTTCTGCCATCACACTGGGTGTGAGTGAGTGCGCCAAGATTGATTTCCGCCTGACTAAGCTTCACATCGGGTGGTCAGCCACAGTGAAATTGGGTGGACAGGTGAAAATGTTTGGTCGCTTCAGAACGTCGAAACCTGACAGTCAGATTATCTGTTACCACCAAGTCAGCAGCGATTCATCGCGATCACTCGTTCGATCAGAATTCCTGATCACAAGGAATCATACAGCTAAGTCATTTATTGTTCAACTCGATTCAGTCAGGCTTTCGGACTCAGGGCTCTACACATGTGTGCCTGAAGAGACCGGCAGTGATTCTGTGGACACAGGGATTCACAAGAGAGAGTTGTTTGTCATTCCTGATGACTCTTTCATTCGAATCCGTCTGACGATGGACTTGGACGGGAGGCGAAGTGTAATGGACGAGCAGAGAGATGACAATGGCAATGCATATCTCCTGTCCAATCAGGAAGCCTATGTTCATTGCTACTATGCCCAACTACTCAACATAACGAAGAGTCTTGAAAATGCCTTCTATCACGAAATGACTGATGCCACAAATGAGACACCGAAACCACTGTCACATGTTCGACTGAACGCCTCTTCCTTCAAGATAAAGGGAATCAAGTCGTCGGTCTACACAGGTCCAATTCTCGTCCGATGCGTCAGTAGCTTCACCAATGTCGATCTGCATTATGATGTCGTTCATCCACCCGATCATTACAGTTTTCAAAGCAATCTCTCATACACAATACAGGAGCCAGCAGGTGGTACTCTGACGATTGAGACATACGCCACAGACTACGAAAGCCAACCCGTTCCATTGGGATCTGAATTTCTGTGTACAGGAGGTGAAGGGTTGCCGAAACTGAATTACTCGTGGAAGCGGATATTGGCGAAGAGATATTCAGATGACGACTCGCAAGATGATTTTGCCAGCATTCTACCAGAAGATGGTGGAGGCTGGAGTGATGCAGCGACGAGACTCTATGAAGATCAAGACGATTCAGGCCTGGTGGTTGAGGGGCGAGTGCTGCGTGTGCCAGATGACAAGCGTTACAGAGGCACAAGTCACTTGTATGTATGCACTGGCCAGAATGTAGTCAGTGGACGTGTGCATGAAATCACAAGACAGGTGCATCTATCGATTGCAATATGTTCAACACTCGATGTTAGACTTGATTTGTTCATTACAATGAGTGCAAACCTGTTGTCTGAATGTGGGCTGTCTCATGTCGACAGTGGCTCAGGGAGTGAGATTGGATTCTTCGGACATCATTTTCTCACTCTAGTTCGCCAGATCATACTCGGTCTACCTCATGGATCTCAACTGACGCGTATCAGTATTGCGCCTCATGATAACCCATCACATCTGACTGAGTCGGACAGTGGATACGCTTCGGGAATACCATTGAATCATCAGCTCTCCAGAAAGCAACTCGTCAGACAAATCTACTCCAGACATATTCGGCCGGCGTCTGACTATTCGACTTCGGACTGTACAAGTCGTAGAATATCTCTGAATAATGCGTTGCGTGCATTCATGTCGATGAACTCAGAAGGAGAGGAGAGAAGAGATGTTGGAGGTAGACACAAGGTTGTGCTTCTGACGCTGGATAACACTATGAACATCGACATCTCACAAGATGTTGCTTCGTTTCTAGATGAATCGCACAAACGAAACACAACCATAGTCAGCATTTTCACTCACAATTCGGATTCAGATAGGAGTGCAGTGACTGAATTACTGAGGACGAACAAACAAGTATATCTTCTCCCGAATTTCAGCAGAGTTGAAGATTGTCACAAATGTATCCTCTCGTCAATATCTGATCCACGTCTAGTGATACGACGAGATGGTCTGTTCAATTTGATTTGCCAACTTGGTGAGAGTGCTGAAAGACATGGAGTTTCCGCTCCGAAAATCCACTTCTCTCTACCGGATGATTTGTGGTATGATGGTGTCCAACTAGGTGTCACATGTGTAGCCGATGTTTCCAGGAATGTCGATCAATCGTTAGGGTTGAATAACTATGCGACTGTGTGCATGACAAACGAGGGGAAGCTGAACAGCTTTCCAATGAACAAATTCACCGTTAAACACTTGGAAGAATTGTGTGTTGAGAGGTTGACTTCAAGTCGTGTAGTCTATGCCATATCAACTTCAATTCACCTCTCACTGCAGTATCATGCATCTTATGTTCTGTGTTATCACAGGATTGGCAAGGACAACATTCATGTGAGTTTTGAGTTGATTTCTTTTCTTGTGGAATTTCATTACTGTATGTGAGTAGACTAACACAACTTGTTTGACTGTCGCGGAATGCATTTCACAGCGTTACTACACTTTGTCGGAAGAAGTGGGACTAACACTCAGTGGAAACTAGGTCAGATCACGTTTCCACATGCACGTGTTGCATTACAGTGAGTCACACGCTCTATGACGGTGTTGTCAGCGTTTGTTATATGCGTGCAAATCTTGAGTTCTGCGGTAGTCAGTATGTAATTCCATATTATTTGTTTACTAGAAATAACAGACGCTAGTACAGTAGTAGTTACTGCACGACATGGAAACATCATTTTCACGGTTGTCATTCTTCCTTCTCACTCATTTTAAAGGCGGTAGAATTTTCCAGGTATCCGGAATAAGTGTTGACTCACCCCTGTTTCACGTGTACTCAGTTAATTCACTGAATAATTCTTCGACCAACAATCCCTACTTCCGTCCTGTTACATAGGATTTTAATGCTCTCACTTGAACTCATCCTGTTTTGTGATTGTATGTAAGTGCGTGTGAGGCTGTAGCTGGCTGAGCAATTTTCTAAATTCTTTGTTTTCCTGGAGTTCACCGATGTTTCCTTCGTCAGGTTTTGTGCTCTGCTGATCCCACTGACTTCAGACTACTACTCTCACTCATGTATCTGGCCATGCAATCATTGCAGGGCGTTTTATGATTGAAATGCTTTGCTCAAATTGTCATCACAGGAGACCTAAGCCGAGCTGTTTTGTTGCCTATCTAGTTTGTGTGTTTGAATGTAACTGCATTGTTGCGAATTCTACGTAAGCTTCGAGTGGTTCTCACTTTGTACACTAGGACTACTTTCATCAAATCAACAGGGAGAACAAGCGAAACAGGAATGACTTAATACCAAGTTCGGACACACACACACGGAAAACTGAACAATCCTTGCAGCAGACGAGAAGGGCGAAAGAGAACTATGAAAATCAAGCTTCTGACTTTTGTAGTTACAATTGATCGGATTGTAAACAGTAAGTTTTGTTCGATACGACTGCATCATTGTGTGATATATTCAATGGACAAGTAGATGAGGGTTTGAAATAGTCCACTCAAACCTACGTGTTCATTACTACTCATTTTCAGCTTCTGCGCAAATGACAATGATTCTCGGAAAGGTCTTCACTCCGTCATCATTCCTTATTGCGATCAGCCAATTCGCGGTGCTCGTTTTGAGGTTGCGTACTGACCGTTGATTTCTCTACAACACCCATCTTTACAACGTGTACTTCAGACAAATCCGTCATCAGGATTATGTATGTATCTGAAGTGGAAACAAGTCAACTGACATGTGTTTCCAGTGGGGAAGTGGTAGTGCTCACAGATCTTCAGGTTGACAGCAGTGAGTGGAGTTTGGGAAAGCAGCTGGAATAACCGTGGTGAGTATAGCTGACCTGTTTGCTCTGTATCAATCCTAAATAAGCTAATTCGAATTATTCGAGCGTTCAGTGCTGCATGCTTAACAATCGTGAATCGTTATGCTTGTGATGTTGTGCATAGGTGAAAGGGAAGCAATATCTCAATGAATTTCAACCGGAATTCTACTCATGTGAACTGTGAAGCAGAGGACGACGGCCCCGATTTCCTCAGAGACGGCCTGGAGCTATTCTGCACTTGTGAATGGTGACTGATGCATGATGTTGAATGACTTACTGTACAGAAATCAATCGGTTCCAGTTATTCTGAAGGATACTAATGTTTAACAGACTTTATGCACAATGATGGTGAAACAAAAGATTCTCCAGTGCACCGATGAGCAACAAAAACAGGATTTGAACGCAAGCTACAAGACACTGAACAAAAGAGTAAAGAAGAGTGCCGGAGAAGACAAAAGAAAGTACTATGAAACCATGGCAAGTGAGGCAGAACAAGCTGCAAGCAAAGGAGACCTCGCAACACTCTACCAAACTACTAGGTACCTATCGGGCAAACGTTTGACACAAATCAAGCCGGTGAAGGATGACAATGGAAAGTCACTCACCAAAGAAGTGGAGCAAAGGAAACACTGGACTGAACACTTCAAAAGACTCCTAAATCGACCACCACCTACAACGCACCCAACAATACCAACAACGGAGACAGAGCTATCAGTGAACAGCAACCCCCCGACGAAATCAGAAGTCCTGAAGGCAATCAAGATACTAAAAGCTGGAAAAGCAGCAGGACCAGATGGAATCCCAGCAGAAGCATTGAAAACGGACCCAGAGACAACAGCGGACTTGATGACGCCACTACTGGAGAAGGTGTGGAAAGAAGGCAAAGTACCCGAGGATTGGAAGAAAGGACACTTATTCAAACTACCAAAGAAAGGAGACTTAAGTCAATGCAAGAACTGGCGCGGAATTATGCTCCTGTCCATCCCAAGCAAAATACTAAGCCGCATCATCCTGGAGAGAATCAAACATGCCGACCTGGATGAAAAACTTCGACCGGAACAGGCTGGATTCAGGAGAAACAAGTCATGCATTGATCAGATCGCCACATTGCAGATCATAATTGAACATAGTTTGGAATGGCAATCATCTCTCTGCCTCTATCGCAACTTCATCGACTTTGAAAAGGCCTTCGACAGCGTCCATCGATCGAGAGGTGATTTGGAAACTACTTCGCTACTACGGGGTGCCACCGACAATTATGCATCTCATCCAACAGCTGTACGACAATGCTGCATGCCAAGTAATCCACAACGGGAAACTTACGGAACCCTTCGAAGTGAGGACAGGAGTAAGACAAGCTGGCTGCCTACTATCGCCAATGATTTTCTTGGTTGCAGTAGACTGGATAATGCGACAAACAGCGGGCAATGAGGAAACAGGCATAAAATGGTCCCAAACAAAAAACTTGGAGGATCTTGACTTCACCGATGATATATGTCTGATTTCCCACAAACTGGAAGACATGCAAGCGAAAAGCAACAAGTTAGCAGAAGGAGCATCAAAGATAGGACTTCAGGTGAACATAGATAAAACAGAGGTGATGAAAATTCCTGGGCAACACCACCAACAGCAACAACAACAACTGACAATAATCAGCATAAATAGGAGGAACCTGAAAGAAACAACCTCCATCAAACACCGACCTGGGAAGCATCGTTTCAACTGACGAGGATATCAAAGCAAGAATCGGAAAAGCAAGACAATCTTTCACTACTCTCAAGTCTGTGTGGAGGTCAACAACACTCAGCATCAAAAATAAGATACGGATTTTCAACTCCAATGTGAAGTCAGTCAGTTCTATACTATACGGATCAGAGACTTGGCCAGTGCGTCATAAAGAGCATCTCAAACAAACTACAGACCTTCATTAGCAGTTGTCTTCGCTCAAGATCGAAAACCGACCGACCGACTGATCAGATGGCCAGCCAGAAAAGATCAGCAACAGGGATCTCTGGCAATGAGCGAACCAACCAGGAAACCGAATGTGAAACAAACAGGCAGGAAGAAATGGAGATGGATTGGCCATACTCTGAGGAAACCATCAAGTGACATCACTAGACAAGCCATTGCTCGAGTGGAACCCGAAAGGGAAGCGGCGAGTTGGTCGTCAGTGCAAGGGTGACTTGGAGGAGGTCATGTGAAGAGGAGATGAAAACGTGTGGGCAGACATGGAGCCAGGTGAAGACTCTAGCAGAGAACAGAACGCAGTGGAGACGCACGGCTGAAGCCCCGTGTTCCTGTAGGAATTAAAGGATACAATAATAATGTAATAACAATAATAACGCACAATGATGCACTGATGTTTTTTCTTTTATATTTCAGATAAGCGATCCAGCCAACTATACCACACATCACATACTACTGTCAACCAGGGTTTTCGAGAGACCGAGACTTCAAATTCTGTACTGGTCCAGCTTACAGACACATGCTGCTCAATTCTCGTGTGAATACAAGACAACGAGTTATGCACACAGATCACTGTTAGTCATGAGAACGGAGGAGTCGGGCAGATTTCAACGAATAAGAACATCGATTAGAGAAAGTATGTCGAATTTCGTTAAGACAGATGATCTGATTTGGTTGAACTTGCCAGCTGTCAAAACGTCGACCTCGTTCTACTGTTATGTGGTGAATGCAAGTGAGGTGGGAGAGGATGATGACAAGGCGAATGGTGAATACACGACTGATTTGTCTGGTTCCCTCTACCTGAGCAATCCAGTCTCGGGCTACTACACGGATTCAGGCTGTCCCACACCACCAAAGATAATCGTGACCCCTGAGCTAACACGTGTCACTCCACTGTTCGCTTCTCGACTAGATGTCACCTGCTCACTGTCTCGTGTGCATAAAGACTACTCAGTCAGGCTTTATCTGAGAAAGCAGAATATGTCAACGGTGATTTGCACTTGCACGCCTAATCGGGTGGCGTCCACTTCAAGTACATCCACTGAAAATGGTGAGCTGTGTACCCTGTCCAACCGTCAAAATGACGCGTGCAATATAACCTTAGCCTCAGCCGACCAACTCAAGTATTACCCCGCAGTTTGTTCACGCGAGTCCGTCGACTTGCTCAAGGTGAATGTGAAGCTTGAGTTCTCGATTACAAAACTGCGGCTTGTTGACTTCGGCTGGTTGGTTTACTGTGAAACCGTGGATGTGTACACGACTGACAGCGAGACAGCAAAGCAACAGTCAGACATTCGGAGTTCTTCTTACTGCTTGAGATTCGAGATCCCACCACAAATAAATCAATTTGTCTACAGGCCAAGCACGAGGAGTTGGCTTTGTGACGTTGTAAGTTATCCAGTCGTGAATACCACGTCAATTCGAGTGACCGCAGCCAGTCTGGAATACCTGAAAATGCAGGTATCAGGTTATAGATTGGAAAGGCAAGAGATAGTTTGTGCGAGTGACAATGTACGCCAAGGCAGGTGCTTTGAACATCTCACTGTACAGCGTTGGAGTTTATCAGCATATCCTGGTGAGAGTCGAATTCTCGTCGGTGGACACGTCGAACTGGTTTGTCAAGTTGGACAAAGTGTCAAGTATCTGAATACAACGATAGACAGTGAGCAGTCTCAACTAGAGAACAAACTGCTCCCACTAGACGTCACTTCCAAATCCAAGCCTGTGTTTCTGAAGTGCCAGTTCACCACTGACCAGTTGGATCGCTTCCAGAGGATTGGTCTGCACCGGTTTGTCAATGCTTCTTGGATGACATATGACTTCACCATTTGTGCCATCGATGTGAGTATGAATCAAGTGGATTCCACTGCATCGTCACACTTCTCTTCTGGCTTCACTTATGGAATGTGGTCAAACAAACATGTTCGCTCCAATGACAAGGTGTATTTTATCATCAGTGAAGGCAAACATGTGGATGTCTATTTCACCGGGGCAACCGTGAGTCGTTGTTATTCCACACATGTGTATATTTATTTAACGCCATACCTGGTCGCCTCTTCGGTCTTGATTGAAAAGCATTTCCGATTTCTTTCACTTTGTCACCTCCATTTATTTGATGACTGTTTGATTTGGCGAATATTGATTCCAACTAGGTATTTCTTAGTCCGATACAACTGGCGTAAGCGATTACTGAACAGGCTGATCTAGATGAGCAATAGCACAGTCGAGAGGAGTGAAGTCACTCCTACCAATGAGAGTTTTCACCAACAGACTCTGACGACTGAAAGGCGACTTACTGACGCAATCACATTGGTCATCTCCTCATGGTGACAAATGCAACCTGGCGTGTACTCACTTTCATTATGCGCAAATTTTGTTTTGATAAAGTCTCACAGTGTTATACAGTAATGTTTACTGATGACGTTTCGAGCACAATTTATTGCTTATAATCATATCAAGGTAATCACACAACTTCCTAAATTCATTTATATAGTTCCGTTGTTTTTCACTTGATTTGATTGGTAGTAATATTTTCCATATTTCGGGTATGAGTGATGAATCATTCCTATTGGATGTGTTGGATGTAGATTCGATGAACGAGGATTCAGTAATCAACCTCTCTCCCTCCACCTATCTAGATTACTTTTTAGAATTTTAACCCTCTCCCACCCTATTGTGTGGTTGTGTGTTAATGCATGCATTGCAATTGCTGAGCTTTTTTCTAAATTACTTATCTTCTCTGGGTCAACCATTCTTGCCTTAGCTAAATTCTTATGTTCTGACAATCTGACTACCCCTGACCTACTAGTCTGACCTATGTAGTCGACCTCACTGTCATTGCAGGGTATTTTGTAAATTATATTATTTTGTCTAATTCGGTCCACTGGCTCCTTTAACCTACAGAGCTTGTCCCTGAGTGAGTTTGTAGGTTTAAATGCCACCACTCTAATTCCTGCTTTATTTAGAATCCTACGTAGGGTCTCAGATGTCCCCTCTATATATGGTATAACTGTAGATGACTTATATTCTCTCTTATTTATGTTATTATCACTAACTTCACATTTATTTTTATTTTTATTTTGGCCTTTTCCAATCTTCCTAATGAATTTTAGAGGATAGTTATTTAACACCAACGCCTCTTCTATCTGTTTTATTTCATTATTTAGGTCTTCTTGGTGCTAGGTTTGTTAAACACTTAACTAAGCCTGCCTTAACAGTTAAATTATGAGATGAATTAAAGTCTAAATATCTATTAGAATGCGTTGGTTTTCTATAAACACTAGTGTGTAGTTTGCCTTCTTCTATTCGTTTTATTTTACAATCTAACATAGCTAATTCTCCTTGTTCATTTTTGGCTTCAAATGTGATTTTTATTCCCTCCACTAGTCAGTTTATGTGTGTCAAGAAGCTAGAGATATGTTTTGATTTTAACACTGTGTTTGAAAATGTCATCCACATATCTCCACCATATTTTTGGAGTGAGATTAAACGTATTAAGAGCCATATTTTCCCAGCTATCCATAAATACATCTGCTACGATAGGGGATATTGGTGATCCATCGCATTGCTACACCTTCAGTTTGTCTAGATATTTTGCCTTGGAATTTAAAGATAGTAGATGTGAGGCATAACTGAATTCCTAGAATAATTTCTTCATTTGGTAGTTTCTCCCTATAAGTGAGTTCAGGGTCTGCAGTTAATTCTTTTTTAACTGCTTCTAAGGCCATATTGATTGGTATGTTAGTATGGAGACTGGTTATATCAAAACTAACCATTGTTTCATCACTCTCTATTTGAATGTCATTTAGTTTATTTTTCATCTCAAATGAATTAGCTAGTCTAGAGTTTGAGCGATTTCTAAAGGGGCATAATATTAGAGCTAAGTGTTTTGATAATTCATAAGTAGGAGTATTCCTAAAATGCACTATTGGTCGTATGAGGTACCCTGGTTCATGTATTTTAATAGTACCATACATTCTACTAGCATTATTAGTTTTAGGCATTAAATTAAACCATTTTGACTCACCCAGTGACGGCTTCATTCTGCGTATTGATTCCGCTGTGGATTTTTTAACCTTATTCATTATTGTATCTACAGGCTTCTTAATTTCCTCATATGGACCCATCTCAATATGTTCAGTGACTTTCTTGATGTAGTCAGATTTATCCAAGACTACTGTCGAGTTTCCTTTGTCAGCTTTCGTAATGACGATGTTTTTATCTTGCTTTAGACTAATTAAAGCTAGTCTTTCTGATGTTGTCAAGTTTGATTTTGTTTTCTTTTGATTTTTTCAGGGTTAATGCACATTGTGCTCGAACCTCTTCTGCTGTCGTCTAATCTATTGAGCTTAGTGCTACTTCTATGTCAGGAATGACATCCTCTGCTTTTAATTTATTAACTGTTACGTTGAAATTTAGTCCTTCCTCAAGTACTTTTATCTCACTAGAGCTTAGTTCCCTTGATGAGAGGTTGATCACCCACTTTGTTCTGTCGATAGAGGTCAACGACAAAGATTATATAATTGTTGTTGAAACATCCAAAAAAGCTAGAGAATCGGCATTAAAAAAATCAAAAATCACACAAATCAAAACATTCAACAAACTAATTGAAGAAAAGAACACAACAAATGAAATTGATGTCAACACTTCATCCGCGTGTTTACATTGTGGTTACTAGTTATCTTCTGTGTGTCCTTTAGGAGTGGAATAATGACTAGTCGGTCCAATGTGAAACGGTTAGAACTGTCCTTAATGTTCAGCCTATGTCATGCCTACACTGTAGCGATTGAGCAATTTAGAAGTTGATAAAATTACTCATCTGAGGTTACTGCCTTGCCCTCCATCACATCACACTACCAGGTTGTAGAGTAAAACACTGTTTGTGATGACACATGTCAGTTTTCAAATCATTGCATGCCAAATCACACTCCATTTTTAAATATGATTACTGATGTATATCATTGCTGTGACTAGTGTGACAACAGTTGCTCACACAATCCATGAACACACCTGGTCCAGAAATAGACGTGTAGACGGAATGCATTCAAGATTTGATGCGGCTTTGTTTCCATTCGCAGTTGGGGCAGGTTTGGTGTGAACATTCATCCATTCAGCTGTCTATGTGACACGCTGGTTGTGGGAGAGCTGGTGACACTGCTCAGTCACACAAGCTCGAGTAAACAGCGTGAGATTTCAGACGTCCAAGTGCTGAGAGGTGTGAGTCACGGGTCTACTTTGTGTGCAGCATACCTCATGCTCTAGTAAAACATACACCAACAAAATATGTCTATCATCCCGCCAATGAGCTGACTGTAAATCAGACATCAGAGTGGACGGTTGTGTCTTAGCAGAGATAATATTCACGTCATGACTGGACAAAGCGCATCCAGCTTGCTGTTAACTCGAAATGCCATTCAGTTGTGGACTCTGAATATTGAGTAAGTGAAACAACTCGTGTCCTATTATTGGAATGGCCAATAAATAATGAGTAATGTGAGGGGACGGATACTTGCAAACAACACCAACCGGCTTTACACAAACCACATTTAGACTGACTAGATATTTGTGTACGTTGTACATCCGCCTCTTGCGTTTACAAAATAACCACCAAAATTCGTGAGCCTATTACTTCTTTTGACGTAGAGGCTGATTATTTGTCAGAATGAGCATTTCTCTTTTCCTCTCCATATACATGGATATCCACGGAGAATAAATTTGGCCAACCACGCGGACGCACACACACACACACGCATGCAGACTTTTATGACTGACGTGTGACAGACTGTGCTTCATTTGTGATGTTATATCCGACAATACAGCTTATTCATTGAACTCAACCTCCTCTATTCTCATTTGCACAACACAGGAGTTCGACAGTGGTCATTATTATTGTACTGCCCATACCGAGAACGGAAAACCAATCACAGGGTCAGTCGCACTGAAAACAATCCCCGGTCAAGCAAAGCAATTACTGCTGGCCTTTCGCACGCACTCTTCAACAGCGAAGTGGGAGTTCCCACATGTGAAGAACATCTCTCAGGGAAATACTCTGACAATCCAGTGTGTCGTGTGGTCAACAGATCCCGTCAGGAGATCGCTCACTCAATTGAGACTTGAATTGGACGGTCTGGGTGAAGGAGATGATGGTTTTGTCGAGGAAAACACAGGCACTGACATCATACTTGGCCGTGTGAATATTACAAGGGAGGTCAGTGAAAACATGAAGTCGGTGAAGTTTCGATGTGAGACCTCCGATGAGCAAGGGACACTAACCTCACCTCACTATACATTCACTGCCTACTGCCCAGCTCCAAATGGTATCACATGGAGCTCCGACGACTCGAAGGTCTACTCTCAGTCATCCATTCTGCGTTGCTCAATGAAAGACGGCTGTGCAGACCCTGTGTTTCATTGGAGGTGGTTGGCTGGCCCCATACCTCAGTTGACTGTGCTCACGGACGATATGCACGTGAAGATCTACGAGAGAGGTGCGGAACTCCGACTCACTCACCTGTCGCGGAGTGGGACATATGTATTCCAGTGTAGTGTGACCTGTCGTTGTGGAGATGAGGTGCGTGTGGGACTGGTGGAAGCTACTATTCTGTTCGACAACGAAGTGATGAGCGGGACTGAGTTCGATTGGAGAGATGACGAGTCGCGTGAAATAGAATCGGATGTGACTGACTGGCGTGTTGATACGACACCTGCGGAAGGACAGTTGATGCAGAGTGGTGATCTGGAAAGTGATGCTGGCTACCCAGATATTGACTCAGACAGTGTGTTGCGAGACGAGGAACTGGATGAAGAAGCGCAGGAGCAGGAAGGTCTCGACACGCGACGAGATGGGAAGACAAGTCGGAGTGAAGCTTCAACAGACATGGAATATGGTGGTGAGCCTGATTCCGACATTCTAGAGAATGACCAGAATGAACTCGTTCAGAGACGCATGAAGGAGGAGGAGAAGAAGAAGAAGAAGAAGAAGAAGAAGGGTAAGAGGAGGCGAGAGGAGGAGACAGAGAGGCAGGAGCGAGGATATTCGGATGACGAGAGAGACCATGAAGCACCTCCATATACCAGGATTCCAGGAGAGATTTCCGATGTGGGAGAGTGGAGTGAGGATGAAGTGGCAGGTGGACAGGTCACACCTGCAGGATGGAAACAGACTCAGGAACCTGGTGAACCCGACTCGAGTGATGTGTCCCCACAGGTGCACCGGTGGAAAAAGCGACGACATCCTGATGCAGGAGGGGAAGTTCCTCACCCATGGCGAAAGCAGGAAGATTCCGAAGAAGATAGTGACGAATCTGGTGAAGTTCTGGGTGACAGACGACGACGCCTCACAGAGTGGGATGTCACTGATTCTGAAGAAGTCGGCCCTCGAGCAGGTGTTCACGGGCGCGGAATTGGTGCAACACGAGAAGCAGATATTGTGAAGACTGATTCCAAACTTGACACATACCGGGAGAGAATGAAAGGGAAGGAGGGAAGAGGTGAGGGTGTTGTTGGTGCAGGTGAAGCTGGAGACCGGACTGATGAGCGGAACGTCAACATGCCAGATTCTGAGGATGTTCCGGATGTCCCGGAGTCATTACAGTCATATGATGACTCACAACACGAACCCAGGAAACGTGCCTATCAGGAACCCGTCGAAACTGGTGTCAAGAGAAAACCATCAACAGCCGGTTGTAGACACCAATGTGGATCAGAGACATCATACAAATCTCAGGATACTGAGGAACGCGATGGTTGGAAAAATAATGTGAAACGCCTGTCGGAGGTGCCGATTCATCGAATTGGAGGGACTCAGCCTGACGGATTGCACAAACGAGGCAGAGTGCCCCTTTACACACCAGAAACTGACAACTCTGATGACGATGACACCGGTTCCGTGAGGATGTTTATCAAGTGTTTCGAAGTGGGCGATTCAGAGAATGGCAAGTTCAGGATAAAGAGAATACTTCATCGTTACCTTAGTCGGAACAAATTCATGTTGAAAAATCTGCCTCTCCACTACGCCTTTGAGGAGTTGAGCAGACAGTGCGACCAGTTGACGCTGAGAGACTCCATTACACTCCCGTCGACCAGCATTCATCCTCGACAAGTGGATCTGTCATTCTTCAGAAATCCACCTGAATCAGTGAGAGAGGTTCAGCCACCTGCGTTTGACTCATCCCCATCTTCACACTTGTCTCGTATTTCATGGCAACACCAATACAATGTGGGTCATATTCCACCTACTGTCAAACGGAAGAAGAAACTTGCTGTCATCATTCAACCCAATCCGATCGTTCCGAACTCCGTTACAACTCTCGGGTGTCCAGCAGTGTTCTCCAGTGTTGCGAGATATTCGAAGCCACTGCACATCACGTGGATACGCAATTCGTGGTCAAGCAGTGTTTCAGTCTCGAACACCTCACAATCGATCGTCACGTTTCCGACGAGCCGTCGTCACATCGTTTCAGATGACAACAGCTGGTCTTCGAAAACGTATATTTATCCACCATACAGGTGGCCTATCCACTACACGCTCGATGTAAAGCCAACAGACACTGAGAGCTATGGTTATTTCAGCTGTGTTGTCACATACAAGGCATCGAATACACTGGTCAATGCCACCTACCATTCCACAACGCCACTCTGTGTTGTCCATCCAACTGAGAAACCACAAGTCTCAGTCATCAGTATGCACTCACCACAACCCACTGAGAACTATGATGACTCCGCTTGCTATAAACCTGGAGAAGAGATCGAAGCTCACTGTCATGTTTCACTATTTCGGCTGTTCTGTGAAGACGATGACGAGGAAGTGAGGGGTTTGAGAATGATTCAGACCGTTGTTTCACTATCGCTGATCAGTGGAGACAAGCATTCCAGCATGAAGGCGATCAGATCAGATGACCTAATTCCACAACACAGTAGCAATATAACAAGCAAACACACTCACCACGCCAAATTCAGACTACGTCTGTTGCCTGAACACAATCGAGCTCACCTGATGTGCACTGTTCGAGCGGATGTTGTACTGCCAAATATGAAATCGCCAGTCTACGGACAGTGGTTAAGTCGGAAGGTGAATTATGATGATCGAAATAAACTGACACGATCATCGAAGCCAATCGAGTTATGTGTATCTGACGACTCCTTCAAATCGGATTATGCTGGCTTATCATCAGTGGGGAGTGAATTTAATGAGGAGGTACTGCGCCTCACAGTCCGACCATCTGAGGTAGTCAGTTGCACAAGTCCCAACCCCATCTTCACACCAACAATCAAAGTGTACGAAGTTACCACACAGACAGTGGTCAAATCTCGTCAATTGAAGTGGTCTGTTCGTAGTGAAGAAGGAACTGCAAGCTTCACTATACCTGGAGATTCCACCCACAACAAAATCTACAGAATCCGTTGTGAAATCCACCAGCTCAGTTTGAAACAGGTGAGTGACTCATTCGAGCCTAAATAAAATCCATGGGTAACATTTACGCGTGTAACGCCACAATGAACAGTGATGTCTATAGTGTTGTAGGTTGTAGAATGTACTGATCGAAGGCATCAAATGATGGCATTGGCAATCAAAGTGGTGTGGATGCCACATGCACATAAAGACAATCGACAACCTGTCACAGACTTCAAATAAACCAACATGAGTGTTGGAGAGTTTACTTAGAAGTGTGCACTCGCAAGTGTGACTTCATTAGGACTTCACGTGCATACACGGGCCTTTCATTCGGCGCTTCGTGTCGTGATGACTATTTGACTACACAGTAGTAGGCTTCGTGGTTTCAGTCACAGTACCCGTTACTCATCTCATTCAACAGCCCTAGTTCCTTCACAATATGTTTTCTTTCGTGAAGAATATTCCGCTCATTCTCGATGTCTCTGACCAGTGAACAGTGCAGAGCAGACTACTTGGAAACTGTTGGAATGAGTCTCCCATGCTGAGAATAATTCATCACAAATACGCTGTGCATGCTTCCACCAGTGTTGCAATAGCACAGATTGACTTCATGAGACAGGGCGTTCTTCAGTCACCGCTGCACACTTAGCTCTTATGCACACCTATTTGTAAGTTGCCATATGAATAATAACTGTCTCTGTCCGTACATCCTACTAACAATCACCGAGAAGTTAAGTGTAGAACACCCAATGGATTAACTACGTATCCACAACACTTTCAAATACACGAGGAGTGCAATCAGTTGGAAGCAGTGTACTCACACAGGTGTACAGATAGGTGGGGGTAGGTGAAGCGCCAGTGAATGGCACGTAGTGAAGCGGGGCTAGGCATTTGAATAGAATAGTTAACAGAAGCACCGCACGAGAGAGTAATAATAGTGACGCAGGTGTCAGAGAATGTGCTTGATCAGCATCATCATTCACTCTGCGCAACCGGTGAATCCTACACTCTGTCTAATAGTATGGTGGATATGAAAAGGGACAGTGTATTCTAGGAAAGGTGATTACCGCACTCCAACACATCGAAGAAACCTGAATGCATGACACTTTGCATTATTATTTGTATTCTTGTCTATTTTCCTACTCTAAGGATGTTGACGTGAATTTCTCTTGCTTCCTCATTACATGATGAATGCAGCTTATCATCATACGAGTTCGTGATTACAATGTTCGCCGGCTGGATATGTGCATTGGACAGTCGGTGATGCTTTGCATCTCCATCGCCACTACCCTGATATTACTTTCGCTTCGCCTTGTCTATCCTGGGAGGATTCGTCTGCATTAGTGTAGAATGAAGAATATGGTCAACGAACAAATTCTCCTTATCTCTTGTCAACAGTATGCACGATTACTCATCATCACTGAGCGTCAACATTCTCTCTTGGATCTGTTGATCTCGATGTCTTTCTCAACCTGTACAATATTCCTGTCATCCGTTGATACTACTTCAAATCTGGATTAATAATTTATTTCGGAATATGTGGTGTGCTACTCGAAATTTTTTCTCCAAACTTCTATTCATCTTAGCGTGTTTCACTTATCTTGTTTTGTGATTGTCTGTATTTGTTGATTTGACTATGCAATATGATTTTCCAATTTTACATTTCAATGCATGACAATTATTCAAGATTTCAATTTTTAAGGGACGATTTGTTGTAACCACGTCGACATGTGATGTCAATTTTTGCTTTCCGTGTCGTGTCTGTAAATATGGACAGAATATAATTTGAAACCATATTTTCCTTTCTTTCATTGATATCGTGGATGTCAGTAACAAATTCTGAGGTGCCTTTCAGTGTGTGCAGAGCATATTTCTCTCTGATATGTCGAGTCAGTTGTGCAAGGTGCTCTGGCGATTCGTGGAATGTAGTGTTCGACAAGGTCCATGCAGTCCGTAAAGCCGTTCGAGGTTTGTGAATTCTTCAGAAGCAGAACATTCATGGTAAACATGATGCTCGAGACCTCAATGCCCGACAGAGATTTTTAACGATTAAACTTTGCTGATACTGATGACTGAGGTCTTTATCGATGTTCTTTACAGCATTATGTATCACATCTCGACTATTCCATTCAGCGAAGAAGTGCTTGTTTCCACTCAATAGGCCGACCAATTTCCAAACATAGTTTGGTTTGTCTAGCAACGGAACCTTCATCAGGTCTCATTGAGACAATCTGATGGCTCCCTTTCAACTCACTGATGGCTTTCTGGCACACCTCCAGCAATGAATTGCTGTGTGACTCTAGGCTAATAGCGTGATGGTTTGCCATGTCCGAAGCTGGCCAAATGTCAGCCTCCCTCATCGCTGCATATCGGTTTTAACTCATAGACTCGACTGAACAGATTGTCAAACTGAATTTCAACGTCGATTGACGCCACTTTATCATCAGGAACGTGAAGTAGAAATCCTAAGGCTAGTGATTCTGACTGAGGTTTCGGTAGGGGAACTTCAGAACGATTCAGAACTAGAACTCATGTTTCGACATTCTCCGGATATATTTTTCATGAGATTGTCGAATTACCGGTTAAGACAGTTCATGTTCTGTAAAACACAAAATAATTGAGCGAAGAATATCCTTTTCGATAAATTCATGTTCTGTTTGTAAAAGTGCACGATCTCCCATATTGCTGCATGAATCGAAGCATTTTATGCTTCAAAATGAATTCAACGAATCGGAGGTTGAGTCAACACGATTGAATGTGGTGAGCATTTGACTCAATGTGCCATCAGCAGTCACCGTACACGATCTAGTAAGACAGCGTTGATTCTTCTCCATAGGCAACAGCTTTTGTCCAGATGGGTGATAGTAATAATGTCAGGGAAAATGTGCTGTCTCACAGACATGCTCTGAGAATGTTGTGAAAAGTCTGCTGCGGACGTCTTTCAACGGCTGCCTTCGCTGTCTCCACACTGAAGATCAAATGATCGTGCAGAAAGGATTATCATCACGAAACTCTGAGGTCGAACCAACTAAGGATGAACTCAGGAAACAGTTGAGTGACATCTCACACCACGCCATCGCTTGTATGCAATTGGAATGAGGAAGGACGAGTTGGTCATCAGTCCCAGTGTGACATGGTTGAGGTCGTGTGAGGAGGAGATGAGACACGATGTGATGTCGTTGGGGCAGCTGAAGAGAACGTGAGAGAATAAGATTCAATGGAGATGTGCTGTTTAAGTCTGATGTTCCACTGTCTAGCCCAAGGGAACAATGAATAAATAAATAAGCAATAATAATCATGATAACAAATATTCTCGCGTAAATTCAACACGAAATGTGTACATATACACGCGATCAGAATTGGTGGAACTCACGAGCTGACTATTCATTAAAGTCGACAGTACAAATTGTCAAATGATTACAAGTGAACTTCAATGCTTGTCAACACAGATGGTTATAAAGATGACGAGACCTGTTGCAAATTCGATCCGGACAAAAATAGACAAAGTAGGTGAAGATATATAAGCGGACGACATGATCTTCATGTGGATCATCTTCAGACTCTATTCTATTTCACACAGCTTCACTCACATTTGCAAAATTCAATCAATGACGGTAGGTTTGTGGATGAAAACAATGGTAATAACAATGTGTTCTGAACGTCATTAGTAGCCATGATTATACTGAAGACGGAAAAGGTGATAACGAAGTGAATGTTAGCAAAAGTACAATGAGTTTGTGCAGGTGATGTTAAGAATAATCAAGGCAGTATATATATATATGTATATGGACAGTTGAATGCATTTACCAGGTGAAACGTCATAAGTTATGTCATACTGAAGCTGAAGTGGACAGATAATCAGAGTTTAGATACACATCAGAAAAGTACGGATCAGATAGAAAATAGGAGAGTGTGAATGGGAAGTTTATTTTAACTGGAATTCACCTACGCCAAGGGAGGGAGAGACGAAGGTATGACAAACGTCTAGTGTACGCAACGACTAGGATTGTTCTCTCGAACACCCTGCCATAGCTTCGGTCATGTATGCAAGGCGTGTGGAATTCCCTTCGGAAGGTTCCATGGAATGCGAAGGATAACCATGAAGACGCTAATTCTGTTTAGTTATTCTCCCTACACGGTTTCCCGCTAGGAAACAGCAAATCCTAAAAGTGCACATAGAAGTGCTACAGCTGGGAAGCTTGTCTTCTACTTAGATAACCCATTTTGACCAGCGTATTTTGCATGTGTCTTCATCATTTTTCAGGGAGTCGTCCGTACAGATGTATGTGTGGAATAGCTTCTGGTTCCTTTCAACTTCGTGAGAAAATCTTGGTATGCTTACTCCATTTGTTATTATTATTATTATTATTAATATTGCCATTATCACACGATTGGTCTCGTGGACTCCTACTGGAATCCACGCCTTCAACAACTAGCAGTCAATTCACTCTCTTCTCCTCAGTCCATCTGCAAAACTTCAACGATTGCTCATCCGCCTTCACCTCTTCCTTTCTTCCCAACACGACCTCCTCCATGTCACCATCGGATGCCCAACAACATGACATATGAAGCCCATGTGAATCGACCACATCACTCACATGTTAGATTTTGATTATTTCAGTGGCAATGATTACTTTTCTCATCTGTCCTCGATTATTGACTGAAGCATAGCATGCTGTTTGTCACAGAATATCTTATATGCATATACACATGTAACTGGAACACGCTTTTCATCAAATCGGCATGCTTTTCAATCGCTTTCATCTGAAAACGGCATTACTTTGAATTCACTCGTCAGTGCCACTCCCAATGAAGTCTGAATACAACCAGGGGCTTTATTATGGGAGGCACGACCATGTATTGCTAGTTCTCAGTGGCTGTCTAACTGAAGCCAGCTTTCGCTTGAACTTCGAATCAATCGAATCCATGAAAGCCAACACTTGAAAAGTACAACAGTTGTTTGGTACGTCATGCAGAGGCAGCAATAATCCGTCAAGTAAAACCTACGGAGGGTGGTGTTGTGTGGTCCAGCTCTTATTATCGCTTTACTAATATGTGGTTTTCTCTACTTATCATCCTGTTATTTGCTTTATCCTCTCGGCATCACTGAAGGCACTTCATCCTGTAAACTATTTCCCCCAACCGATTATGTTCCTTAAAGAGAAACTACTGGTGAACTTTTCCTTTTAGACAATATATTCCCGTTGTGCTTTCAAGTTTCTGTAGCGATTGAACTGATTGATTTTCCGAAGTGGGATCATTAGCCTCAGGTCCAACCTGTCCTCTTTTCCCGGACTTAGCGACGGCTAAGTAACAGCGAGCCAGTAAACAGGAGATGTTCAGCAGCAATTTCAATTCAGTCAGGTGTCCTATATGGAGCAGAAACCTGAAGTGTGTCTCACAAAGAGCATTTCCAACCAACCACTGAAGGGCTTTAGTCACAGCTGACTTCGCTGGCTCCATACTGAGTCAGTGGTAAGCAAACTGATGCCCTAATTTAACAAAGTCTAATCTCACACTTGCCTTTGTAATGCGTAACACACCATTGGGAAATTTGATTGAACTGTTTTCACTATTGATTAATCAATAGTGAAGTCAACAAGGTGGATTTATGCACCCTCGACCTGAATATCTTAGCCATAGTGAAGATATTACAACTATGAATACGCCTTGCTAACGAGCTCTATGAATCAACACAACTCACTGAAAATTTACAGACAAGTTCTGAGCAAAATAATTGTTCTGTGAAGTGGCTCCTAATTACAAACTAACTTACTGAAAAGCACAAGCATTGATTAACATTAGGAACGCTGATTGTCATAGCTCATCACTTCTGTTGAAACCATCTTTCACAGAAATAATTGTATACAGATGCGAAAGATCGGCTTGGGAGGAGAATGAATTCGCCTACAAAGGGAGCCTCTTCGCTGAGCACTACCTGTCTTGTTTCCATCAATAATGTCTGGATTTGGGATTATTCATGATTAGCATGAGTAGTTGGTTACCACTGATATCAGCCAGTAGTGTTCGCCAGCTAGCCAGGTAGAGCTGATGTGAAGAGTGGATGGCCATTGCTTGTGTTCAAAGCAGAGCTCTTGAGAGGTGTATGCCGTTTGACTCAGCTCAGTGAGCCGGCGAACTGATAATAGATAGCGACAAATTGGCAAATTGCTTGATATAATTAACGACAACCAATGACATGTGCTGATATGTATGCTATTCGGAATTCGGATATCTTGGCCCGATTCGACTCTGTCAGCTGAATCGAAAGGAGCACACCACACGCTATTGAACTCAGCCCCAAATGAGGGGAACAGCTGTCCTCAGATTATTTCCAATAGCGTTCATTGTCGTCTGGAAAAAAGCATTTGATGATTCCCTGAAGCTGTCAGTTATTTCTTCAGTAGTTGTGTTTTCAACAGATGAATACTTCGTGTGATTGTGAGCAGAGTAATTCCATCCGTCTAAAGTGACAGTGACAGGGTGGTGAACAGCTATAAGTGCGACTGACTTCAACTTACCTAACACCAAAGAGTGTGCCTTGCTTAATTATTTTCTTTTCAAACACAAAAGGAAATTCTAAGAATTCGGATAAAGTGTCAGTTTGTATCGCTCACCTAACTTGAGTGGAGCTGTAATACAACGACACATTACACGTGTACTTAGAGGGCACTCTTCCAGTGAGCCATCGACACTCCGTGGAAAACAAACTGCCAATTTTTCCCACCGATTTGACTATAACTGAGATTATTTGGTGAACTGAAGGAATCCGGACAGTCCTAACATTCTAGTCTGTAAATATCCATTGAAGCAACACACCACCTTCATTTTTCCGGACAACTGGACTGTTGAGTAGAAATTCAGAGCCACATGGCTTCAAACTTCTATCAGTTCTCAAATCAAAGCCACAGAGACACATCGTCGTTGGTAGATACTCGCTCTCATATCCAACAACTTGATGAATGGCGTCAGTCATGGCTTGGTAAAATTGTGTTAAGAAAGCAAATAATCACAAGAGTCAATGAATCAGTACTCAGATGCAGGATTTGTACGGGTATGGTTTACTTTCACACACTGGCCATCACCTCACAGCGTGAAAATTCTCAATGTGTTGATGGAGCCGATTAACAATCCATTTCTTGAAGATAAAATTGAAATTCAAATGTTGGTTTTCTGGGATTCGATTGGTTAAGGGATTTCATCATGAGCTGACATCAGTTAGAGAACCATTGAAAAACCTGCACGAAGTACTGGATAGCTGTTTCGTGCTAGTCTGTGTCTCCATCAGAAGTAAAGTTACGAAAACCAACTCTACTGCCTTACATTAATCCGAAGTGCAAATGATTCCTCTGGTATGTGAATTTTGTCGAACTTCCTACATTCGATAGCACGAATCTAGGACTGCATGAAAGATGCCTTCTTCAGCACCTATAGCTCTTTACTTTATTATACAGCTCACTGTGCATGGATCTCGTTGAAAAGGCCGAAGCTAGGAGCAAACACGCATTGAGTGAACTCTGGTTTCTCATCGCTATTGGATGACATCACTGTTTAGGCTGAATACAGCGGATATCTGTTGTAGATTTCATATTCCACTACAAATCTTGTCTAGGCTTGAGCATGACTCAGACGACAGGTGTTTGTGGAGTAATTCGTGCTATTTTAGAAGCAGACAGATTTCAGATACTCATTGTTATTTTATTTTGGTGAATTGAACGTTTCAATTTTGATCACGGATTGATGTCAGTTAGAGAACCGTTGAAGAGCAGGGAGTGCTAGACAACTGTTGCTACTTGCCTCTAGACGTCGTCAGTACACAGTCACTGGGGTTCCAACGCTCGACCTTCCAGTTACTAGTCAAGCTCGTTAACCATCCAGTCACTTGAATCACGCACGATTCCACTGTCGATGAAATCTACATTCTATCAATTCACTATTTCGCCACCATCCCTGATTCTCCAACTGTCATTGATCCGTGACGTAAGTTCAGATAAATCAAATCTCAACAAATTATCTCTTGAAAACCTCAACATATGCATATATACATATATGTGTCGCTCGATACAATATGCAGTTAACAACAAGGTTATGAATACCACCAACTTTGCAGACTTACCAAGAAGGTTATCATCCATAATTAGTGATGTAGACAAAAAGTACAGAGATAAAAACAGTGCTACGAGCAGAATACAGTAGGGTAATCGAACAAGGTGTTGCCGACGATTATGACGACAAAGATGCTGATGAACAGTTGAAAGGCGTTCTGATTGCAGTGATGATGAGGATGATTTACTCCGCATTCTTGTCACATTAATCTATTTGTGTTAAACACGGAAACTAGTAGGTTGTTGGACATTAGCATGTGAAAGTGACATCACAAATTTACTTCTTTAACAATTGATTTAATTCACATACTTACAACATCCAATCACAGACTGTGCGTGAAGACTGTTTCATTATGCATATTTGTGTCGGTGTATTTGTTTGTGCGTCTTTCCGTGTGTGTGTTTGCGTGTATGCATGTGTCTGTTTGTTTTTGTAGCCTTATTTGTTGTTTGAGAGACAGAACACACAAATGCACACACACAATAGACTGGTGACTTTCATTCGAAACAATCTATGATATCAAGCCTCAGATCTACAGAGTTAATATTGACACAAATGTAGCACAGATGATTAGTCTAGCCGATTGATCTGAATGTATTCTTGCTTAGTAGTGTTTGTTCCTGAAGCGGTTTCTGAGTACATCATTTTGCAGTCATGTGGAAGGTCTCAAGTAAATCTTCATTTCAATAATTCCTGCTTGACTTGTGACAAATACGGAGACTAACTGAACACTGTGTATTGCCTAACCATCGAACCAGAACATGTCTGATCACTTTGAACGGGAGAAATTTGTAAGGGGTCACTTCTTCTCATTTCAACCAGCATCCTTTCAAGTACCGAGAGTCAGAACAGTGGAGTACTTCGAAATCAGAAAGGATCTGGAATGCAGGGAAATCTGCATCTTCGGAATGTATGTAGAGACATACCGAAGATGGATCTCACACACTGAGGAGAGCATTGGTAAATGTATAGTTGCAGGCCAATGCTGGAGTAGAATCCGAATGGGAAACAAAGGGATGGGCGTGAGCCTGAGCGAGATATTGAGGTGAGGGGCTAACAGCCTATAGGCAATGGTGGAAATAGCTGAAGAGGAATGCAGAGAGGTGAATCATATAGAAATGTGGTGCTGAAGGCGTATATCCACTAGTAAGTCAGGCAAAAACACAGTAATAATGAAAAAAATAATGACAGTTTTATCGTATCACATGCCATGAAGAAATCTGCAAGCAATGGGCCTAGTGGTGAGCCCATAGCTACACCATCCTTTTGGCGATATATTTCGTTGTTAAAAGAGAATTGAACATTTAGGGTACACGCTTTCACTTAAGAAGACCTTCTTCGCAGCTGAACTACGACTAACCTTCTCCACAAAACCTATGATTCATGTGAAAGTGAAGGATAAGCTACCACTGCTGGCCTCATCAATGTGTATTTATCAATTCACCTGCTCGTTAAACGGGTGGTGAATAGTTGCATCGGCTGCCGAGACAGGTCTGCAAAACCCACTGAACAACTGACGGTAAACTTTCCGATGGCCAGGTTTATGTCAGATTTTCCATTTTCGAGAACCGGAGTAGACTACTTTGGCCCCTTTAGCGTTAAGCGAGGACTCAACGCAGATAAAATATGTGGATGCATATCTACTTGTTTAGAAACTCGAGTGGCTCACTTAGAAGTGGCTCACACTCTTTCTTTCGATTCATTTTTGATGATGCTTCCGCGCTTCACAAACCTAAGAGGTGTTCCAAAAGAGACATACGGTGATCGAGGTACAAATTTTGCTGTAGCTTATCGTGATCTAAAGCACGTCGTACCACAATTATTCAGCGATCGTTTGATGATAGCGATAACCAATCGTGGTATTGAATGGCACTCAAATCCACCTTATGCTGGTCGCCGTGGCGGCGTATGGGAGAGGGTGATAAGGGGCGTGAACTGATTGTTAAGCGTGATCTCGAAGGAGAAACTCCTCACAGATGAGTCACTTATAACCTACTTCACAGAGGTAGAAGGGTACTAAGTAACAGACCTCTCGTACCTGTTCACGACGTTCAGAGTCAGTTGAACGTGCTTACTCCTAACCACATTTTGTTATCTTGAATTCCTGAGCGGATCGACGGAATCGAAGCAGGTTTGTGTGGACGTTATTCATGACGATGGAAACAAGGACAACTCTCTGCCGATATGTCTTGGAGCCGGTGGAAGCGAGAGTACTTAACAGTCTTACAATCGCGCACAGAGTGGATTCGACAACATCGCAACATACGAGTGACAGACCAAGTATAAGTGATTGTGGGAGCTTCGCCTCGTGATCATTGGCCGAAAGGAATAGGAGAAAAACTATGCCCCCACAGCTCCATCTTAGAACACCTGATAGATTCCAGACACCAAGCTACATCCCAAACAAACTTCAAAGTCGTCTACAGAATACGAAGTAGTCTTCCTAAAGGTGTACGAATCAGACTTCTTCAAACTGCAGAAGCAATGGCGATTCACTTGCTAAGTCCTGAACTCTGCATACAGAAGAAGTTCGCTCAATCACTACACTTGCAATGGACGTAATCTATCTTATTACCCGACAAGTAAATCCTACCTAATCCTTTTTTTCTGTCTCTTCATTAGTATTATTTTGTCTTCTCAATTGTAACATTTTACATTTTCAACCTTCTTGTTCTCTACCTCAACCCGATTTAATTTCTACATCTCACTACCACTGTTACTGACTTGACCAACGCTCAATTTCTACTCATTTGTGTGACGTCATCCAAATTATTTGCTCAATTTCACTTCTAATTTAAATGGCATTATTCTCTCTACTTAGACCCTACCTGCAATTACCTCTGTTTCTACCCTGACCTAAGTTGAAACACTTTAGTCAATTATATTACATCATCTAACTTACTAACTCAATCTTGCTTTAGTTGCTGTCTAAGAAAACCCAGCAATAATAATAATAGTAATGACACTTTTATCGTATCACATGCTACTATCATCACTCAAACACTCATCCATCTTGTTAGCCTCAATTTGGTCAATGTTCATTCCATGCAAAGACTTGTTTTGAGAACACAATTTAGGCAAGCGGAATCATATTTTCGGTAGATTCTCTTCAGGCTTCACAACTACATGATAAATAGAATATCAGTCATTGATGTTGGAATCAAAGAGGGTTGACAGAATGTAATGTAATCGATTAGGATGTCAGTAGAATAATGATAGTGACGGTGTTAATACTAATACCAGCCGGGATAATTATCCTGAGTCGGCGTTGAAATCCATGGTATTGATAGGGACTGAGAAACCTCATCCTGAACACAAAGGTTGGGCGTAAACATGCTTATGGCGACTGCCTCAGTTGTGCTTAGTGGTTGAGGGCGTTCAAACTTAGGGAATTGAGGCGGCACCATGTATGGAGTTGCCAAAACGGAATATCTATCTGTTAATTGCTTTCCATTTCCCCTCATGTCATTCCTTCTCTTGTGTTCAAATGTATACTACTCACCTCTAGTGAGTAGTGCAAGTTGTTTTTCCTAATACTTTAATATGTATACCCTTATCCGCCATTCAGGCTAATTTCACCCGATATATTCATAGTCTATTAGATGTGTAATAAGTATTTTCCTATAGTAGAACATTATTTGCTGTACACTCTTTATTCCTGTACTCTTTTCCGTTGGACATTGTTTATCCGTTTCCCTTAATTCTGTGTCTGGAATTCGCGAGCTGCTTGAATAACACTTACATCGCCACTGGCACAGCTCTGCTGTTTTTACTTATTGGCGCACATCGACTCTGCTTTTGACGGCACTCAGCCACAGTCACCTCACAATTGAGGTTTGTTTATTATATTCCGTATTTTGTGTGAAGTATATTGCGGTATTTTAGACGAATCCTGTGTTTTCGGATTTTACGCTTCAGTCCACGCGTGATTTTTAATAATCGTTTGATTATCGTCCAGAATTTCTTTTCGGAGAAATTCACACCATCAATCATATGTTCCGAATCCACAAGGTGTGCCAATATCGAACTCGTGATTGAGTGCACGACTTCAGTTTGCCTCTCACTCGACTAGAACTGGGCGTGCCGTCATTCGGTGCAAAGTTCAGTGGTGTCGTAAAGCGTCCAACAAGATTGAAAACCGAATTCTAGTTGGAAAATCTTTCCAGTCAAACAGATGACTTAGTCCTGTCATCACAATTTCACTTAGTAGAACTGTTGGAAACTGTTATCAATATCAATGAAGAAGGCGACTGAGAAAAGTGGAAAAGGGATTCTGTAAGATATTGAAAGCCTTGGTATCCAGTCAGATATCCTGTCGCTACAAATTCTCGAACGCCTTAAGCCTTTAGAAGCAAATATCCTCAGAAGTGTATGCGCTACCTAAAATCATAAGTTCAGTATTCTAGTGAGACGAATATTAGATATGTTTAACTAACCACATCATGAAATCGGTTGACGGCCGGCAGACACACTCGAACCACTGCAGGAAGGAGTGACTGGGTATAGCCTGCAGGATACCTTCGAATATATTGAGAAAGTGAGAGATACAAAGATTATCCGTGATCTACGTGATCTCCATGAACGGGTTCGCCCACACAATGCCCATTCCATCGAGGGCACTGAAATACAAACTAAGTCAGGCGTAGAATACCTTGGAATAGTTTTCTCCTCTGACCTTCCTCAATAGTGCCATGTCTTGTTGATCCCTGAGAGGTGGATGTTCCGTCTGAACCACTACATTGAGAAGTGAAGGCAATCACTGGAACTCCACTTGTAGAATTTCTTATCTCATGCATCTTATCTGTTGTCGCTTAATGCTCCCAATTTGTCTTCCCTGGGCTACTCAAAAACCACTAAGTCATATGGAGGCCAAGGATATTAAAGCTCGTCGGTATGGCAAGTAGTGTTCCATCACTAGGTCAGCTAGTTAACACTGTAGTCGACAGACACTTGAACTCGAGAGAGGAATGGTCAAAATGCATATTGTTTGACCCTCACTACCAACTCTATTCTCTACTCTCCCCGCCTCGCATCTAATCACTTCCGACTAGAAGTCATTATAGAAGATGATTTGCTCGTAAACGAAGTACAGGAACTCAACGATACTCTACCATTTTCTACACGAAAAGATTACATTGTATTGACACCAAATAATGAAAAAATTAATCTCCTACATCATCAGCGAACGGAAATCAGGATTATACAAAAGGCGATCATCCCCCCACCCCCCACACACTTACTTTTTCTGAAGTGTATAAGTAGCGAAAGCAGTCTATCAACGGCTTCCGATAAAACGATATACCTGTCTAGTTAGAGAGTGCATGCGAAGAACTCAAAGTGACATCTCAGTGTGTCAAACTAAACAGGACCGTTGTATACAAAAACACATTCTGTCAAACAATGCAATGAAATAATGGGGAGCTATTCATAATCGATGCAGTAAATCGGTAACTAAATTAATCCTGCGGAATACATATCAGCCATTGGAAACTTTCAAAAGCCTGACTACTGAACAAAGAATATTCACTTCGAAAACCTCCTCCTCCTCTTCATCAGGTTCTTCACCTATATCCATCCATCCAACCATCCATCCATCCATAATAATGGTGATAGAAGAATTGGGAATATTATCAACAGCATTAATTTTCAAGTATTTGTTGTATAGGGATTTTTTTTTGATGATTTCGTCATGAGCTGACATCAGTACTGATGAAGAGTCCCAAACTAGGACGAAACAGCTATGCAGTACTCCCAAGTCTTCCAGTGATTCTCTAGCTGATGTCAGCTCATGATGAAATCCTCCATGCAATCAAGCATTAATTTTACTTAAATAACATCGAATCAATCAGTAATATGAATTGATTACAGTTCACTAAGGCACCTGTAAGTGTGATAAGATGCATCAACACAATATTACAATACACACTGAGTATCAGACAGACAGATTAAGAAAAATACTACTACTACAAAACTCATGAATTTGTAGGCTCGACAGAAGACCAGAGCAGTAATAGTGACTCGCTGTTTCTCCTGCACACACACACGTATACACCAACACACACACACACACACAGAGCACCGATTATTTTAGTCGAACCACAAGAGCCTCTGGTGTTTGGTAGAGTATCCGTACCTGGATACTTCGGGCAGTTTATTTCCTACCCGATAGCTGATGATGGAGAAGGATTCTTCCGATTTCTGCAAATTTCTTTTTATACCACCATCTGGTTCTTTTGTAAGGAGGAGATGTGGGACTAGAGCTGGAACGAATCTACTCATGTAAGTAAGTGAGTGAAAGAGATGACTTCTTTTAGATTTCACCCGTTGATGGCGGTGATACGTGATTCTTGTTGGCTACGTCAGACATCTTTATCACCTCTGTCATCTCTATGTTCACCTGAACTGCTGTTCTCAGTGTCGCTTCTGCCGACTGGTTGTCTTCCGCTTGCAAATCATCGAATTTGTGAGACATGAAGTACATGGTATTCAACGAATTCAGATCTGCTCCCCTCAACGTGTGTCCGTCTTCTCACACGCCACACACCACACACACACATGCACACACTCACAAACACACACACACAGTCTACCAGAAGATCTAATTCACCACAATCGGGAACAGCATTGCTGATAGTAGGCAGCCTTGTCTTACACACATGTTCAATTCAATCGCTTCACTGAGCAATCGGTTGTGCACTACTCGGAACGCAGAATCCTGCATATAACATAGCTGATGATCAGTGAGGCTATTAAGAAAAAGCACCGAGTACCACGTACAATTTTTCAAAGAATCTTTTAACCATCCACCCAATTCGTGTATTGGTGTTGTATTTGGCCACCATAACATACACAGAATTGTGCACTATCACTTAACAGCAGATAAAACTCTTGGAAAACACAATAATTTCATACAGTCAACTGGATGGAATTTATGAATCCGGGTGTTGAATTCTGTTCAAAATGTCATTCTCCCGTTGAATGATAGAATAAAACCATGTGCAATGGAATCGGCTTGTTGGTATAAGAAGGATCTTTCGTTGCTCAGTGAAAAGTTCAAGGTATACGACAATGATCGCTAACCTAGTAATGACAGATACTGACGCACACGAGTATTTACACTGTCGAGGACATCTTCAAATGACTATGTGAGTGTGAAGTGTGAGAATAGAAGGAGTGAAACACCAGAAACGCTGAAATAGGTTATGCACCGAATTGATATAATTACTCAGACAGAAGTGGCTTGCAAAGTATAACATAAGAGTTAACATAAGAGTTAAGTAATACTCATCAATGGCAAAAAGCAAGGAAGCGAAGGAAGGAATGTGATAAGGTTGTAATTGTTATTGAGTAGTGAGAAGAAGGCAGTAAAAGGAAAGTGGAAGTAAAATTGAAATATGTAGAAAATTTACAGGGAACGACTAGTGAAGAGGTGAAGACCAGGGTAGAATCAGACACTAGACAAACGTTTTCTGTTTGCAGACTTCGGCGTTGTGTTGACGAATTGCCAACACCTCCGCCATACACAAATACCGAAACCTTACTCTCTTCTTACCGTTCGGTCTCATCTTGTAGATAACATTGAGAGACGACTGTGGTGGAGCTGCGTGGCCTGATTTCACCAATTGCTTGACAATTCGGCTAGTAACTGTCTTGCACTGTCATTTTGCTAATCATGCCGGATAATGTTCACAGATGAATTTGGAGAGTGTGCGTTTTGTGTGTCCAATTCAACTAATTCCACAGGAACAAGTGAATTTTATCCTATCAAACTCCTCACTTTAGTCACTAATCTGAAATGTTTCCACACTCGTTTCTACTGACCATTCTATTTATATACATACATTAGACAATCCATTTTATCACTTCACATCCACCTATTATAGTGATAGTGAAAATTTAACAAGTGACATGTCATCCTGTGACGTCAGAAGACAAGATCTGGCGACAAAATCGTTTCCGTTCCCCTGACTAGCTCTATCCATTTCTGGAGCTCGCTGACATTCACCAGCTTCTCTCTGTTTGCATTTTTGATGGTATATACGTGACCCCGTCTCGCGTTGACCGTGTATGTTCCTTCCCACTTTGGTAGCAGTTTTCGCAACCCTGGCACCTATCCGCCGGTCTTTCGCTTATCTCTACATCTGACTTTATCTCCTATCTCGAATCCGGGGTACTTCCCCTTTACCTTCTGTTCGGCTTTCACAGCGTCCACTTTCTGCTCTCGTTTGGCGTTGTTGATGGCTTGTTTCCGCTCCGTCCACCATCTCGTCATACTCCGATGCTGGTGGAGGGGCCAGGTCTTGTTATGTTATGTATCGGTAGTCGTGGTTTCCTCCCATACATCAAGTGAAACGGTGATTTCTTCGTCGTTTCTTGCGCGGACGCACGATGTACTTCCACAAACAGTGGAAGCTCTGTTTCCCAGTTACCGCCCTTTGTGGCCAGCCACTCTTTCAGGGTGCAGTTATTTCTCTCCGTCAGTCCGTTTGTTTGTGGATGATATGGCGTTGTTCTAATTTTCTTGATACTTAACTCTTGCAGCCGGACTTTAAACTCTTCGCTTTCAAAACACGAACTTTGGTCTGTCAATATCGCTTTTGGCACACCGTGGTTTGCAACGATATGTCGATTCACTGCTTCTGTCACCGCTTTCGCTCGTTGATCAGGGATCGCGACTGCATCTAGCCATCGTGTCCATTGTTCTGTCATGACCAGAAGATATTGATTGCCATTGGACGTTTGTGGAAAAGGTCCCATTACATCTACGGACCACAGGTCGCCTACTGCTGTCACTGGAATCAACTGAGGTGACCGTCGTATGTACTGATCACCTTTCATCAGCTGACATTGTGTACACGCTGTTATGCACTTCTCGACGTCTTCTCTCATACCTGGCCAGTAAATGCTTTGTGGCAGGAGGTCATTCCTTCTGGCAACACCTGTGTGTGATAGTTGGTGACATTCTTGTACCATCTCTTGGCGCAGCTTCGCATTGACGTATTACTGCTGAGCAGCTTCCGTCATCCTCCTGCCACGTCAACATTCCGCAGGCATTCAAGCTTAGCCGGTCTTTCTGTTCGAGTAGGAGATTTAGCTCACGATTCGCTGTGGGCCGATTCACCATTTCTTCATTAGATATCACTTGCATGACAGTTTTCAAGGTGTCGTCTGATCTTTGATTCTGGACAAGTCTTGCTGGTCTGGTCTTGCTCTAAGCCATTTACATTGTATGCTATTTCAGGTAACTCTACCTCTTCTGATCTAGATAAAATACCTGGTAACCCATTCTCTTCTCCTGGAACATGAGATCGTGAAATCATACTCCTGCAGGCGTAGCATCCACCGTCAGAACTTCCCACATGGGTCTCTGGTGGTTCTCAGCCACTGCAACGGTTTATGATCAGTCTCTACGTGGAAGCGTTGACCAATTAAACAGGGTCTCCATTTGTCTAGCGCCCACACAATAGCCAAACACTCCTTCTCAATTGTTCCGTGTGCGTTAAAACACGGCTGGCGAACTCGACGACTCCGTCACTCTGTTTGACTACCGCACCTATTCCGTAATCGCTAGCATCGGTAGACACTATGAACGGCTCTCCCGACACCGATAGTCGTAGCGTCATTCTCTGGTGATCCATCAGCTGTTTGATGCCGTCAAATACCCTCTGCGAGTCTTCCGAACAAACAAACTTTGACTCGCCTAATAGCCGGTAGAGCGGAGCCACTACTTTGTTGAAGGAAGCTCTTCACGAATCGACTATAGAACACTGCTCTCCCCAAAAGCTGTTTCAGTTTCCTTTTTCGAATTCGGGGGCTCAATGGACTTGATTGGTCAGATTTTTTCCGGCAGTGGTGTTATCTCGCCATTTCCCACCTTATGACCCAAAAGCGTAACGTTCTTCGTAGCAATCTCAGATTTCTCCTTGTTGATGCGTAGACCGAATTCCTCGATGCGTCTTAGAACTGCCTCTACATGCTCTACGTGATCAGTCTCGCTCGTACTGTATATCACCAGAATCGTCTCCATGAACGTCAACGTTCCTCAAATTCTTAAGCAGCAACGTCATTAATCGTCTTAAATTTAAACGAGGCACCTGCCAAACCAAAAGGCATGCGTTTAAACCGATACTGCTTTTGTCCCACAAACAACGCAGTCTTATCTCTATATCCTCGTTCCATTGGCAGTTGCCAGTATCCCGATCGCAGATCTAAGACTGAGAACAGCTTCGCACTTTGTAAGTGATCTAAAGTTTCTGCTATTGTCGGCATCGCACGCGGTCTCAGCTCTGTTATACTGTTCAATTGTCGGAAATCAACACAAAATCTGTATTTCCCGTTGCTTTTCTTCACCAATAGCACTGGAGAACTACGTGGACTATCGGCTTATTCAATAGTGTCATCATTCAACATCTCTTCAACCTGTCTTGCAACCTCGCTTTCTTAATGACACGGGACTCTTCGAGTAACGAGTGGTCTCACTTCCCCGCTTGTCACTGGAATTTCCTGCTTCACTATATCACAGTAGCCGTACGGATCTCCCTCTCCAGTGAAAAGTTGGTCGTATTTGCTAAGTAACTTTGCGACATTTAGGAATTTCGACGCCACAATCCCTGCTACCTCACTATTCTCGTGCATGCTGAAACAACCATACTTTGTAACGACAACCCTTTTCTTCATGTTAATCACTTCATCCACTTATTGCAAAAGGTCTGCCCCAAGGATTGTTCGGCGCAATTCAGCTACGACCAGGAATGGGAACGTCACGCTATCCTCTCCAATACTAACCCTGCAGTCTGACACTCCCGCGATTCTTAACACGTGAACCCCCCCCCCCACTGTCTGCACTGTCAATGAACACAGTCTTATATTCTCACATAGGCTCCTTTTTTTCCCAGTGTCCGAGTGCTAAGAGTCCGAGGTGGATAGAGAGAGAGCAGATGACCAATCTACTGCGATCACCCAGACATCAGCAGCCTAGAACTGATCTGTAATTCTAAGTAAGACGAATGTATCCTTCACATAACTGGCTATTATTATTATTTTTATTATTATCATTATCATTTAATGCTACATATCAAACTTTGTGATTGTTAGGAGGAGAAGAGGAGAATTCATTGTAAAGAATGTTCTTCCGTCAGACTGACACACTTCTAATTCATCACGTGGGAATATTTCATACACTCTGAAATCTCAGACATAGTAGATTCATCCGAGCTGACTGAAATAATCAGCGGAAGCCTGTAGAAGGTGTCACATGAGTTGTTATTCATAGTGGAAGAAACGGCATTGCATTGCATTACATCACATTACCTTTCATGAATCCGGAACATCGAGTAGCAAATCACTTTATACGAATTCGTCCGTTATCATTCTCTCCACTTGATCATGTGACTCACATCACCTTGTCTTCCTTGTTCCATGTTCCCGTTCATTTCACTTTACTGCATCACTCTCGAATAAAACTACATTTCGGTTTCATTCACGAGAATTTACTCAATCACTCAATCACTCACTCACTCCCTCAGTCAGTCAGTCTGCCAGTCAATCATTGAATCAACTGCCTGATTTCGACATTCAACCCGACAAATTCTCAATCACTGACGAATGTTCAACTAAATCTTCGAATAAAATTCTACTCTATTTTTATCGTAATCGATCTACTCATATTTACTCAACTCAACTCAACTTCATCTCCACTCTTCGTTATATATTCCCGCTCACCCCGCCCGACTCAAATTTCCAAATCCTGATTTTCTCCAATAAATGCATAGAGAAAAGACAACGTCACGACATGTGAGATGATGAGGCAGCGAATGATGAACACGAAAATCTAACATTCAGCCTGTAATACTCGGTAAGTGAAAGGCTTCATTCGTTGCGAACCCGATTCAAAGTGAACTGTTCACAGAACTTCCATGCCACCAATGTGTGATTTGATCGAGAAAAGGGACAATCAACTATCTAGGAAAGATACTATAAATAGTAACAGTGTAAAATTATCCCGAAATAAATCCGAAACGATAATCCAAACTATAGATTTAACCACACGTAGAGTGACGTGTAAAGTCCGAAATACCGGGTACTCTGCAAAACGGTATTTTATTACATAAAATTAGATATATAATATACAAACCTCAAAATGTGAGGTGTCTGTGGCTAAATGCCGTCAAATGCACAACCACTGTGCAGTCAATAAGTAAAAACAGCAATGCTGTGTCAAGGTCGATCCACGTGTCGGTTCAAACGGCCCGCGAATGCCAAGCAAAGAATAAACAAATATGAACAAACAACTTCCAATAGGAAAGCATACACTGTAGGGCAAGGTCAGCAAATAATGTTTCAGGAGAAGAAAAATAACAACTATGTATTAATAGAATGATAATAGAACAAGTAATTTAACTGCAGTTGTCGGCAAATGTCATTGATATAAATTAACATATTAAATCATACTACTTACTAATGGCAAGTAGTATAATGTTGAACAAAGGAAAGATTGAGAATGAACAGGTAGGAAAGGAATTAACACCGTCCCCTCAAAACCAGCCTGGTTTTCCCTACTCTACCTGCTAGTAAGACACAGAAATGGTACAATTTACTCTCACCACATCTGCATCCACTATCCAGCTATATATCCTACAAAGTGCTCATCTCTCCTCAATACCTCAATATCTAATAGGCAAACCTTACGCACATCTCGGTTGACTATACCCATCGGTGTCTTGATATCCACTTTTCTGATATACCCAGCCATCACAGCTTGCCGTAACACCTGTAATTATCCCCATTGACCAACGATTGCGAGGTGAAGGCTCCGCAGTCACTAGTACTAGGTCTCCCACTTGTAAGTTTCGATGTCGTTGAACCCACTTTGCCCGCGATTGTAAGGTCGTCAAGTACTCCCGCTTCCACCGTCTCCAAAACGTATCGGCAAGGAGTTGCCCTTCTTTCCATCGTCGTGAGTAACGTCCACATAAACTAGCGTCGATTTCAGGAACCTGTTCAGGATTTCTTGATAAGAGAATATGATTTGGTGTCAGCACATCCAACTGACTTCAGTCATCATAAACAGGTACTAGCGGCCTGCTATTTAGTATCATTTCTACTTCTGTCAAATAGGTCATGAGTGATTCATCTGTGAGGACTTGCTCCTTCGAGACTGCGCTTAACACTCGACGTACGCTTCCGATCAACCTCTCCCATACTCCGCCACGGTGGCTAGCATAAGGTGGATTTAACTTCCATTCTATACCACGATTTGTCATAGCTCTCATCATACAATCACTGTCTAATTGTGGCACAACTTGCTGTGCTGTAACTCACGATCAGCCCCCACAAAGTTTGTACCCCGGTCACTGTATATCTCCCTTGGAGTCCCCCTGCGGTTGGTAAAGCCTGAAAGCATCATTAGGAATGAATCGATAGAAAGAGCGTAAGCTACTTCTAAGTGAACCGCTCGAGTTTTCAAACAAGTGAATATGCATCCATATCTTTTGTCTGTAGTCCGCCCCCGCCTAACGATAAAGGGGCCGAAGTAATCTACCCCGGTGCTAGAGAATGGAAAATCTGACGTGACCCTTGCTATGGGTAATTCTGCCATAACTTGTTCAGTAGGTTTTGCAGACCTGATTCGGCAACCGATGCATTTATTCACCACACGCGTAACTACTGCCGCTCCTTTCAATATCCATTATTTCAAAAGTGAACTATCAACAGAAATTCCATACCACCAATGTGTGATTTGATCGAGAAACCGGACAATCTACTATCTAGAGAAGATACTATACATAGTAATAGACTGTTGCCGTTTTTCAGCTCAACACACATGGGGAGACGATGCAACATTAGACAAATCAAGATGTGTCAGCCAACCCTATACTACTTATCTACACCTCTCTGTCTATCTCTTTCTCGCGCGCGCTCTCGCTCACTCTGTGTACTTCACAAGAAACAAAGATGGATACTGTTGAGAGAGAGGGAGAGAGAGACTGATTGTAACGTAGGTGCACAAATGTCTGCAACAATGTATTCCTTTATTCCTTCAACGACGGTCACGATCACGATCACGATGATGGTGATGATTGTTTCCTGTAAATGTAGGAGTATAATCTCAATAGTCTATGCATGATAAGTATAGATGAGTGATGTGTATGCCCACTGACTATACCACAACTCACTCAGTGGGAGGAAAATGTCACCATGACAACATCAGCAGCACATATATCCTCCTCATACATACACTTCAATTAGAAGCAGTTGCAACGAAAACAGTCAACAACACTCATCACTCAGACATTTCCGCCTGTCTGCCAGCCTGCCTGCCTGCCTGTCACTCTCTCTGTGTCTATCTGTATCTGTCTGTCTCTCCCTGTCTCTGACTAACTGACTTTCCAACTCACCTCCACTCTGAGTACATTGTGCCAACAATCTTCCTTCCACACACACACACACGTTGTAAGGCAACTCTCATAAGCGAACCAATTAGTCAGTCAGTGATGAGTACAAATATTAAATGAGATTCACTGTGTCCATCTACCTTGTCACTGGAGCTATTAACTGTTTATCATGCACTGCACTCACCTATTGGCTGGAGATATTCCGATCTGAGCACATCACGTCTCTTGATCAAATTACACATACAGAAAAGACCTCCATGTCCTTTCACCAGTCAGTCAGTCAGTCAGATTTAGTCTCTGATTGAAACTGCCACTACCATAGAACAGCAAGTTGCTAGTGTAGTCCATATCACAACCTATTTCTTCTAACAGTCTCGTCTTCTTCTCACTAATCACTCATGTACTCTCCACTGAAACAAACAAACAAACAAACGGACAAAGAGACAAACAAACGAACCAAGAAAGAGACAAACAGACAGTCATGGCAAACTAATTCATAGTTTCCCCTATTCCCTTGCACATATTTCATAGAGGAGAGCTGTGGTAATCGTGTTGTGAACATTCGTGCAGCATCAGGAGACCTCGTGAGACAAGTATGCAATAGAGACACAATCATGTTATCAAATGAATCACGAAAAAGACATTTTCATCCTCCCGAGAAATAACTACTCACTTGTGAGAGGAGGATTCTCTCCTCTTTATTCTCCTAACATGGCATATACTTCATGTGCCTCAATTCTATTCTATTTGTATAATCTCCACCCACCCGTTTGAGAAAAGGAAAGAAAACAAGTCATTCTTATATCCAAAAGTGTTGTTCTTGTGGTTCTTCTTCTTGTTGAGATGTTTCGACAGTCAGAAAAAATGCATTCAAGATTTACAAAAGGCATTTGCAAGCAAATCTTATTCCTGGCAATAGTTACAGTAATAAGACCATAATTGACAATATCTGCAGTACAAAAAATAGTGTTCAGATCATATCACATCACATCACACAACTTGACACAACACAACACAACACGACACGACACTAAACCAAACACATCATCATCATTATAATCATCATCATGAGATCATGAATGGGTTAGTCAAGCGGTGATGGTGGTGATCGGACAACTCTGGTCAGTCAGTTATCATCAGTGAGTAGAGGCAAAATCAAATACACAAAAATGTCCGCAAAATCTGCGCAAACTGAGTTCACCCTACTAACACAAAGAAAAATAGAGAAACAAATTAACAAAAAATAAGAACAGAAATGCAACAGAAACTAACTGTTTATAAAAATATTAGTAGTAATAATAATGAGTTGTTATTATTATTATTATTACTATTATACAGTGATAGGGTTAGTCATTTTCAGACAGTGTGATATGAGTTTGATCGCTTTTTGTGTAATTTAAGATTCAACTCGCTTGCCAATAGGATATCACAGGAAGTCACTTGTCGCTCTACTGGATCATATTTTCCAGCAATGAAGTAATTGATCGAGGATAAGAATGTATAAGAGAAACAAAACCAATTAATCTCAAAATACTATAGAAAACAATTTTCAGGTAGATTTTGTCAGAAACGTGCATCAATTAAAGGGTCGTTGAAAATGAGAAAACACCGGACACCAAATACAACTTAGTTAGATCACAGGACCGGCCACAATGGATGGACAAACAACAAAGAACTCTGCAGAAGAACCATTCAAGAAGCTATTAACCTGACGGCGCGGATCAGGCGCACTCTGCACACATTTGAGAAAGGCACATGAGCCATCCAGATACGCGGGTTCAACCAATATAAGAGACGAAGAGTTATGCGTAGGACCGAGGCTGACATGGAGAAGACCGTGTTATGAGGAGATGAAGGCTTATGAGCCAGATAGTGGGGACCGCAGAAAACAGGATGAAATCGAGATGTGCTGTCAATGACCCATGTCCCCCTCAGAATCCAACACGAATAATAATAATATAATGTGGTTTCTCCAACTGAATCTGCCTGCTTTCTTCTTGATAACCGATTCATGGTTGTTCTCACGTTTCATTTTTTTCTTTATTCCACTTGTAGCTACTACCAGCATCATCAGTTAAGATCACAAGGCTGCAGTAGTTATTAAGTCAGTTAATCAGTTACATAGACACAAGAGTCAGTTTAAGCCACGTAGGAAGGTGTAGACTTCCTGGTTGGGGTCCTCGGGACGGTAGAAACCAATGGCTGAACACATTTGGTGATAGGGCTGAAAACTGTTCTCAATGGCTGGCGCAGATGCATCCACTCCTTGTGATTTAGAATTTACAATAAAACTATGTTAGTCTTTGACATTAGTATTCGTTTTGCCCCACATCTCTCATTACTGTCTCTATTTTGCGTTTCTTTTCACTTTATTCTCTGGCTGAGTGAGGTGTGGCGACTCGAACTGCTGCTGCTGTACATCGGTGCAAACTTCTATGTTGAATGCAGTCCACATAGACATAGACAGAGTAGAAAGTCTACTAGTCACATCAACAACACTCACATTTTCATCTACATGTGAAAAAATATTAACACTAAGTGAACAGAAAAACAGCAGCAGTCTGTGGTGTTACACCTACCTCTTATTAAAATTAGAATGATGATAACATCTTTACTGAAAAGACTATCATCTCGATGCGCACGTAAAGATCAGATCGCGGATAAAGAGTCGTTTCGCTGGAATATCTGATTCCGGAAACCAATCCTTCAGCTTCGAGGCAAAATACTGCCTTGTATAACTTTCGATTGGTTTCTAAAAGAAATGCATCAGTCAGTTAGTTAGTTGTTCAAAGTACTAATCAGCAAGTAGGAAATTCAATGAATAAATAAATTAATTAATTAAATAACTGGTGGATTTACAACATGTCAGGCAGGCATGACACAATGCCATTTTGAATTGTCTGTCTTCTTGCACATATTTCATCAGTTGGGTGAAGTGGGAATGCTAACTGGTTGGCTGGCTAGCTGGCTGCCTGTCTAGCTAGAACATGATAATAGTAGGCAGGCAAATTATCCCAATATTTGTACAATAGGTGTATCCATGTATATGAATTGAATGACAATGAAAAATGACAACTATTACCACTACAGACTATCACTGATGCGCGCGTATTCATCATTCATCCATCCATCCATCCATCCACGACGGAATCAATGCGGTTCACGTCATTCATTCATTCATTCATATTTTCAACTATTGGTGTAGTAGGGATTTTCAGGCAGTTCTAGTGAGAAGCCATGACCAGCAGGATACAATACAGCAGGTTCAAGGTGAGGCAGTAACTAACTCACCGGAGAAGACATGGCGAAGTGATCGCACTATGTCATCAATTGGCAGAAGTGAGAATTCCTGAGCTAGCCATTGGATCGGATACCAGTGGCTGATGAATGAATGGTCTACGATCTAGATCGCCTTGTAACCAGAAGCACCTGGGTTCGAGCATTGGCAATGGGGTGGGTGCGTGCGTACCCATGAAGAGTCCAAAACTAGGCTGATGAAACAGCTGTCTGGCAGTAATCCCTCCTGTTCGCTTTCCAATGCTCCTCTAACTGATTTCAGCTCCAAACTATCCGTTCGTATCTTAAAATACAAAAATAATCTCCACTTCTTCTAATGCTGCTTTTTAAATCGGAATAAATCGGAATAATTTTATTCAACAGTCTGAATACTAACTATACTATGTAACAAACAAGTATTCTGCACAAAAAGTGATAAAACCATTTATTATATAAGGCAAGGAAGGCACTTGACACTTTCATAAATAACAATTAAACAAAAACCCATTTCAACAACAATAATATCATGATGATAACAGTCAATGACAATAACTGCAATGCACAGAAGCTAATAGCGGCGAAATAATAGTAAGGTAGAATTAGAAAAGATAAGCAACAATTTACCTGGAAAAACTTTTCCACATAGTGAAGCATAAAAACTCCACAATCCACACCGTTATTTTGAGTAGGCAAAAATGGAGTATGCATAGGGAGAGTATCGCTATTGAAACGGAGGACACCGTCTACTTCTGATCTCCTCGTATCCCATTCCACTTGTAGATAGCTGGAATCAATAAAGGGTGAATAGTTGCATGCATTAGAGGAGCATTGATCAATCAATCAACGGATTCATGATGAAATCTCATCTACCATTCTTCAACGAACATCTCGAGTACACGCCGCCATATCACACTGACTGTAGGTGAAGGAATGCGTACTGCAAACAATTCGTTCCCTACTTACTACTTCTCTATCAATCTGGTAAGACATAACAACCTCTGAAAATGGAAGACTCGAACAGTATAACTCTGCTTGACCATAGGTGTTTGGCGCTATCCACTCGTGTCAGGTGGTATAATATCTTCACTAACACCAAGGTTAGCACCCGCGTGGTCAAGGAAGAAATATCAGCAGATAAGGCGAGGTGATTGTGATTCTGCAAACATTTACATAACTAGATGTACTCAGCTCACCGACTCATCCATCGCCTTCCCCTTCATCGACAAGCAATCTTATCTCACATCACATGAAATAGATTACGATGCAAAAGAGTTGAGTCTGTGCAGAAATCATAACATCTTATCAATAAATTAAACCTTCGACTATTTGTCTGTTCAACACATGTCGTACTCAATGTCACAGGTCACTTCACACTATTTTCTATCGATACCCACATCCATCAGACCCCATTATTCCTCAAGTAATTATTATTATTTCACCAACGCATTTTGTTCATCGTACTGTAGCTCCTTCGAACTTCATCTCTCCACATTTGTGGCTTTATAGAGCAGTAAATGTAGCCAGAATAGCTCAGTGGTAGCGTCACTCATTGCGCCGCTCGGTCACCCGGGCTGGCTATAACCACACAGCGGACATGACTTCCTTCAAGACTTAATATGTAAACTTTGACGACTGAATGATAACTATGAAAAATCACTAAACCTCCTCCCAAAAGCCCTCAACTATCTACCAATAACTAACTAACCAACTAACTTCTTTTATCTACCGTGCTTCCCCATTCCATGGCTTGTCTTCTTTTGTCCACTACCTCTCTTTAAAGTCTTTACAAACAATTCGAGGTGCTTCGTATTTAAGAAGACGTTGTTTCCTGTCAGGTTCATCGGCCTCATCCGTATCACTTACCTTGCATCAGTTTACTTTCCTCTGAGGCTGAGCTGAATTAACCCACATTGAATTTTACTAAACTTTTCACCGGACATAAATTATTAGCTATCTTCACCACTACCAGTCATACAATAGATTCCATGTACTGTCAAGATAATTCCACCTCCGCTCATACCTATACAAGTGCACAGATTAATCACGGTTGAAAATCTCTACTCACTTCCTCCAATGGAAACGATATCTTAGTGAAAGTTGTCCATCCCATTCATTTGTAGGTTTCATGTTGTTGACGGTGTGGCTCAGTCAGACAATCTTTCTTCTTCCTTCGTTTGAAACTATTTCTACACAGAGCCAAATAGTCAGTCAACAGAACGAGAAAAGGGACAAGATCACACCACCGTCGATTCATTTGCCTGCAACTATACACACACATACACACACACACACTCCCAATACGATTTCCCCATTGGCTCACATTCCCTACACTGCCCACCATTACAGAACAACAATTTTCATCGACACACACCATTCAACGTCTACAGCCCCATTTGTAACCTCGACATACAACAGTTCTTGAAAAGATAAAAAAAGATGAAGGCTAGGCATAGAATAGTAGTTATCATCAGTGAAGTGCTGCTGTACAGCTAAGCCATTAGAAATGTGATTGATCTCAGCCAGTGCAAATGTCTTTGTTGCATGCAACATACAATCACACACAATCATCATATTGAACTAATTGTTGATCATCGTCAGACACCATAATTAATTAATTAATTAAGTCACAAACAAATATGCATGAATAACAAAAAAGAAATATCTTACTTGTAAAGAACACGCGCAATAGGAACTCTAGATACAGTAGGAAGCGAGTCAAATATTAGAAGACAAGGCCTGTGTGAAACGAAGTAAGTAGATAAATAGATGAATAAATAAATAAAATGAAGACAAGAAACTCCATGCATGCATGACAATTAATTGTCTCTATCACATAATTAGTTAACTCAGAAGGACACATCATCAAATGATTGATAAGAAACAATAGCGCTTAACAACCTTCTCAAGTAGAGTGTAACCACCCACATCTTACAGGTTAGCTGGCATACGTTCCTTACCTTGATAAATGCCCATATGACAACAGCCACCTACATATAACAGGCACTGGAAACCGGTCACATTATTGAACAACTACCACCACCACAAACGCAACTCAATCAACACTTTGATTGGACTCTAGTTAGTAGACTGTATTATTAGTCTAGCTCTTTGTGATGGTGCACACTGAATTCTAGGTGGCCCGACGTCACAATGCACTTGAACTATTGATATATTAGACTATTGATGGCAATCGTCAAGAAGCCTTCCACCCAGATTTCGTGCTAGTAGCCACTCGTCCATCAGGCTGAATAGCTCAGTAGTAACATATCTGACTGCAGCAAACTCCCAACCCATAACTGCTACTTTGACGTGCTGGTCCGACCTGCATATCGCAATGACACAACAAGTTACATTGGCTGGAAGTAATGTTCCTGCAGCTTCTACCAGGCCAGGAAGAATGTTAGCATAGTGATTAGACGCAAAGCAGTTAGCCTCATGGTGTAAGATTTTCTACACTTTGTTGGCGGCCTGTAGACAAAGTCTTGTAGCTGGCGGATAGCAATGTTACAGCAGTATGGTGATTCCCTCACATGACCAGCAGACCAGCTAGCGAGAGTGACAGAGAGAAAGGGTTAGAAAAGCCCACCACAAAAATTCTACAACCCATTTTACCCTACAGTGGTCCGGAGTCGGCGACATGTGACAAATACTCAGTCAAAACAAAACACCGGTTCACACAGGCCGTGAGTGACCAGCTACAAAAAGTTGTCCCCCTGGGCTCTTTGCTCAAGTAACACCCATTCCTTCTCTTTCAGGTACCCGGAAAAAGAGAAATTCCATGGTTTGTGTAGCCGGGTAGCAGGCTCGATTGGCAAACGCCAACCTACACCATCTCTGGCGTAAACATGATATCCGGCTGGCTGTCGACCAAAGCACGTGGGTATAGCACAGCGTCACCAACAGCACTTCCCTACGTCCTCCATTATGAATGGCCATCAGACATTGCCATTGAGAGTGGAAGCCATGAGAAGGAAAGCCAGCTAGCTAGCTATCTTTGATCATATGTGTCTGTGTTCTATCTACATCCTGTGTTAGGTGGGAGGTGTAATAAGGTGACTAACATTGAGGTGAGGCATAGGTCGAGTGCTCCGTGAGCAGGGAATACCAATCAACAAGGTTGTGAAGGTAATTCGAATGAGGTGGTCAGGACATGTTGTTACGCATGGCTGTTAAGTCACCTCCCTCCTCGACTGACGGGAAATGTTAGCCACTGACATAGGATGGATCTGGTTAGAAAGGAGCCAGAGCTAGGTCTAGGTGGAGCAACAAGCACAATGTCAAGGCAAGGCTTCCTGACGATTGTCTCCAACCATCTATTACCAACAATTACTTCACTCAACACGCAAATCACCTCAGATAGACAGAATTCTCTTGAATGAATGAATAAATAAATAAATAAATAAATAAATGCATTATCACACATGCACACACACACACATTCAATTATTTTCATGTTTTAAAGTAAAAGAAAATCAGAATTTGTCATGACTGTGTTCAACAATAGAACAGATTGATTTGTCACTTCTCTACAAAATGAACAGGTACAGACAACATAAGAAGACAAATCACGTACTTCGGATTGTAACCATTCTTCCGGAGCCAGGCTAAACGTCTTCGTCTCCAACGATTAAATGCTTCATGCTGTAAAACAATAAATACAAACAAACCATACACTATACACCACCTAACCAGCCAGCCAGCACACTCATGTTAATCAGTTTACCGAAATAATCAATACTAAATCATTGAAATAGTCATAATTCACATGCATCTCGGAAAATATACATCACTATTATTATTATTATTATTATTCAAGTGTTGGTCTACAGGAATAATCTGATTTCACTGACTACAGGATTTCATTATGAGCTGAAATAGGCTAGAGAACCATTGGGAAACCGCCTGGGAGAAGTGCCAGACAGTTTGGCACTCATCGCCCACTAGGCTTCGAACTCAGGACATTCCGCCTACAAAGCCAGCAAGCTAGTTCACTATTAAGCAACTGACCAGTCCATGAATTCCAACTTTTGCCAATTCACCAACGATATAGCGCTGTTGGCACTATCGAATGCCATCGGTGGCGAGTATTAGTCCTCACACCCCCAACCTACTTTACTAACTCATTGGTCAACAACCCACCCACGTAACTGCCAACCTTGAACAGGGCGAGTTGCCAATGAGCTCACCTCGTAACCGAAAGCTCCTGGGTTCGAACACTGAAGAGTCCCCAACTAGGACAAAACAGCTGTCCAGTACTCCCAGCTACTTTTCCAATGCTTCTCTAACCGATGTCAGGTCAAGATGAAGTCCTATAACCAATCAGATCCTAGCAAACAAACACCTAAATGTTAGCTGATAGGTTGGTTGCTTTGTAAAAGCCCTGCTCGAAACATTCATGTAGGCGCACTAACTAAAATCCGTGCAGATACACACCCCTGTCCATTACCATCATCATATACATCACTTTCAATTGGCAAAATTTACTCACGATCAGTGCAGGAGAACTGTCACTGATACAGCAGTACAACTCATCGTTGCAGACCACGGTGTACCCAAGGTCGATACTCACTGACTGACAAATCAAGGTCTTTGTTTTGCGAGCGAACAATTCACTTCCTGTTTGCAACAGCCAGGTGTCAAGAAGATCACAACAATATCATATCAAATCAGCAAACGAATGGTCTGACAGAGAGAAATAACCGTACACTAAAGGAGTCGCTGGCCTCGAAGGGGGTTAACTGTCAGATAGAGCTTCCATCGATTCATTCTACTAGCACATCGTGCGACTTACTACCTAAGAAACAACAAAGGAGTCACCATTTCAATTGATGTATGCGAGGCGTACATAATTTTCCTATAAAGAGAAAATCAAATTGCAAACAAACATTCCGTTACCTAAGTCTGTTGTCTCCTACCGTTACAAAACAACATCAGCACTTCATATACTACTTATATTATTCATAATAGTAATAACAATATTAATAATAATGAAAATTTTACTACAATATTTACTTGAACATCTATAGGGATTCTGTGCACCGATTCTTCATAAAGAGTTGATAAATCTAAACTTTGAGGAAATTTAATATGTTCGACGTCAGAAAATTCCTCCATCAATGGGCACTGGCCAACAACTTCATCCGCATGCACATCCTTGGGCATTCCCACCATCCAAGGATAGCAAACAATACCAACAATCCAGTGAATTCTATAAAAGTTCCAATAGACGTAACCAGGGAAAGTCACGTACACATACACAAACAAGGAGAGAGAGAGAGAGAATTATATGACACACACACACACACACACAGATTAATATGATACAATGTGAAAGACAAAAAAGCATTAAATCAGGATCATGGAGGAAGGAATAAGTCGACTGTGCCACTAACTACCCACTAAGTGAAAATTAAGAAAATTATCAAAAGAACCAATACAATTCAACATTTCGACAGATGGTGCAGTAAAGCAGATTCACTCCTGCTGTCACCACGGTGGTTCTACTTCTGACTTGTAGCTTCTGAACTGCTTCTTACAGGCGATAGCATAATCCCCAGCCTCTCCCTACACATTGATAGCCGCAAAATGTTGCCACGTGCATCTAGGAAACATTTCTTTGTGAAATTGGTCGACCACAACGTCACATATTCCAATTCCATCCAATACAATCACATATATTGGTGGAGTATAATAATCAATAAAGCTTAAGCACTACCACAACGAGACACACAATCCACACCGCTATAATCATAGTGAAACTGCAGTCAGACTACCAGCCATCTTCATAGCAGTCGATAACACATCCAAGTGTAACCCTAATTATACTCAACAAATAACCACTCAGTGGAACGTGAAGACTACCATATACATATCACGCTTATTCATCATTTCGGTCTTCAATCAACCCCGCTCTCATCTAATCAATATCTCATATCTCAATTCCTGATTGTTTAGGTTGTTGGTGGAATGTTTCAAAGTGCTCATTTTTCGAAAAATCTGTCTGAGCAAAGTATGGAAATTGGCGAAGTTACCGCATCATAGCCTAGAAGTCAGGGTAGGGCAAAAGTTCACCTTCAAAACCTGATCAGACTTAAGAAATGCTATTGAAAAAATCATTCCAAGTAGACTCATGCCTAACTTTTTTGATTAGGTGACAGTAGATACTTATTTTTCAAAAGTTGCTTTGTAAGGATTAGATTTGTTTTTACGAGTCGATCACAGATTGATACCAGTTTCAATGGGGTTCTCTAACTGATATTCTCCCAACACATTCCCTAGGTAGTTTCTCGGTATACTATTAGATAGAGATATGGATTTTAAGATTAAGGATAGGGTCTAGGATTACACTTAGAATTGGGGGATTTGGATTACGGTCAGAGTCACGGGTAGGTTGAGCGACAGTGTCAGAAATATCAATGGATCGCAGAGCACTATGATTAACAGTCACCTACCGGGTTGTAGTCATTGGAACACATTCTCAAAACACATTCTCTCACGACAAGTATACCCTGTAATATTTTGCTTACAATGTTTTCTAATGCATTTTTTAACAGTTCATGCGACTTCATGAGTCAGAAATCTGTCTGATTGCTTGTTCAAGGTCACGGTGGCTTTCGCTATGATAGTTTAATTTAGCCTGGAAGTTTCGTCGTCTTAAATACTTGTCCCGTTGTCGGTGGGCCTTCACCCAACTGACTGACTGACTGAGTGACTGACAGTGTATGCTACTGGTAACATCATTTTATTCCACCTGTAACTGCTACCAACATCATTAGTTATTTATTATCATATGGCTACAGTAAGTATGGCTACTAAGTAAGTTATTCAGTTAGATACACATTCAGAGTAGAAAGTCTACAGGTCACCGCAACGACACTCACAGTTTTCCTAAAGTATAAATAATATTCAAAAAACAATTTAACTATAGACGACTACCCCTATGTTGTTTATCTTGTATTCAATAATACTGGTCTGAATTATACTTACTTCTCATTAATTGGAATAATGATAAAATCTTTGCTGAAAACGTCATCTCGACGTGTCCACCGAGCGACACCAGCGTGTCGAGCACGAATTACTCTGACGAAAGAGAAAGAGAAAAAAAAACTTTATTATGAAAAACAGTCTGAATCGGAAACGTACACAACACAATATTATAATTCATATATAAGGTGTAGAGCACATGTCGAAAACCACTAGCGTCAATGTGTATTTCAACCCACTTTAAATATGTCATGTGAGATGGGGGGGTGCGTATGCGTGTGAAAGTGGGTGGGTGCATGGGTGGGTATACGTGCAACATCCAAACACCACATACCATTCATTCTCATGACACTTATCAATGAGAACTTATTTGTATGCATTGCATGATAATACAATCATATGATTCCTGTGAATACAACCATGGCAGCTGACATGCTTAGGTGTTCCATGTTTCACTTAGGTATTCACAAGATGAACATGCACATACTACTACAAATTAACAGTCGAGTAACTGTTCTACAACTCAACCAGCAGTTCCCACGCCAGTATTGAGGTAGACAGCGGTTACCAGAAGGTGGGAACAATATCAACAATCTCTTCAAAGTTAAACCACGACGACTGCTTTCAATATAGAACTTTGCACAGATGTGCAGCAGCAGTTCCAGTTGCCACTCCCTCTCCCTCCCTTCATAGGACTCACGAACCTAGAGAAGAGAGTAAAGAGACATTCAAAGGAGAGATACACAGAGGGAAAGCGACAGAGAGAGAGAGAGACAATAAAATCAAGTGTGAGGGGAGAAGAATAATAGTTATATGGAAGAACAATAGTTTCATTCGACATGACGAACCATGAGGAGTGAATGCATTATCTGTGCGATCATTGTCAACTAGGACTTTGTGCTATCTATATCAAAGATAGTCTCCAGGCTTCATTGGTTTTTACCATCCTTAGGACCCTAACCAGTCAGTCAGTAAGTATACACCTCGCTGATTTGCCCGCTAAAGCCATGTTTTGCTGTGACCACCTAGACCTAGCTCTGGCTCCTTTCTAACCAGATCCATCCTATGTCAGTGGCTAACATTTCCCGTCAGTCGAGGAGGGAGGTGACTTAACAGCCATGCGTAACAACATGTCCTGACCACCTCATTCGAATTACCTTCACAACCTTGTTGATTGGTATTCCCTCCTCATGGAGCACTCGACCGATGCTTCACCTCAATGTTAGTCACCTTATTACACCTCCCACCTAACACAGGATGTAGATAGAACACAGACACATATGATCAAAGATAGCTAGCTAGCTGGCTTTCCTTCTCATGGCTTCCACTCTCAATGGCAATGTCTGATGGCCATTCATAATGGAGGACGTAGGGAAGTGCTGTTGGTGACGCTGTGCTATACCCACGTGCTTTGATCGACAGCCAGCCGAATATCACGTCTACACCGGAGATTGCGGAAAACAAAAATTATTTCCCGTCTTCTGCATAAATGGTTATTCAGAAAGGACTCAGAAACCCCTACAATACAATGATTGATACACAGACACACTGAAGTTTAGACGACTATGACAAGAACGAAAATCAACCAAACAAGGAATTCAAAGCATATCAAACATTCCCACCGCTCTCTATATCACCATCTTCTCCAGAAGAAATTTATTGCGCCTATATTAATAAGAAATTTATCAAATTCCCTTCCCCATTAACAAAGTAAATACTACTGTAAAACATGTTGTCCTGACTTACCGACGAAATTCCCGAAATCTATGACAACAGAAATGTTATTCATTATTAACTAATTTATCAATATTCTCGGTATTTCTACTCTGTTATTTCAAGTACACCTTGCTTATGACCATTTCATACTACACAATACTTGATGCATCATCATAGATGGACAGATGAACACAGACTAACCGACAAAGTATTTTCCAGTCGTTTCGATATCGAGATAGAATAAAAGAGGGAGGAGGAGGAGGTATCAGGACGGACAAGCTTTTCAGTTAGCTGCAAAGTCATTCATTATTTATGCATGTACCAGTGACATAATGTTTATGTTTATGACTTCAATTTCTGACGGTTTGTGAATGTCATATACAGTATATTTTGACTAATAAAGGTTGTTCCCCTTGTTGTTATGGTTGTTGTTGTTGCTCTTGTTCCCGTCGTCGTCGTCGTTTTCCCCAGTCTCACTGTTCTGCCCATCTCAGTGTGGTATCAATCAGTTGACGGTTATATTTACGTGTTCTCTCTCTCTCTCTCCTGAAGGTGAATTCTAGTCAAGTTTCATATGACTAACTCAGTATTATCATTACTCCGTCATAAAATGAATAATCCAATAGAAAAATAAAAATCCCATATACCTGTTACAATGATGGGAAGAAAAGTAAAGCAGTTTTCATACTCACATTATTCATCAATTCACATCAGTCACAATCAGTGAGTGATAAGTGCTTCTCACAAACACACACATCTTCATTGAAATCCAGGATCATTACTCCTCTCCTCTCCTCTCCTCTCCTCAAATTTAAATCCTGCGTTTGACTATTATTTATACAAGTCTTACTGTTAGGCAGCACTTACTATGCTTGTTAGTCGTAAAGTCATCCATCATTGATGCAAACATCAATCAGATATTGATTGAGCAAAGAATATCCTTTGAGATAATGTCCTACAGCCAGTTACATAGGCCGTGCAATTAGGCCTGTTTATCGTAGGATTTCCGATCACCACATCCTGCATAGTGTGGTAAAGTAAGAGACAAACGAAATACATTCATAAACTCTATTCTACCTCATCACCTCATGGATATAGAACACAAGATTGATGTCATCTACCGTATACCAACTGATCTTATTAACTTTACATTGAGAGTTCGTCTATTTATTATATGCTGCTGGAGGTCTTGGAATCCACATTGAGAAGACTATCGTATGTATCCAGAAGAAACTGATTCACACACTTTCACACACATACCAGTGAGTGCTGGCCGTCAATCAAGGTTATAATCATCCTTAATTTATTGTAGGAATTTCCTTAATTTTATGTGATATTTATTCTATTTACTATTACATTTATATATGCATATTTGTATATGAATATTTTCACTATACAGATATTGATTATTTATCGGTGGTTCAAATTTCCGTTGATGGGTAATACTTTTTTCGTGATACTGATTTTATTGAAACCATCCGAATTCTCAGTAAGATTTCTGAACAATAAGCATCAGTCAGTATTCAATGTCTGCTACAAATGTTTAATTCTCACCAAGGAACAATGTGGTGACCTTCTTACTCTGGAAAACATTCCACACTGTTTTAGGCGGGAGATATCATAAAGTCTATTCAAAAGGCGAGGTGTTAGGACGGACCAAGTAAGTTTCTTAGCCGTAAAATCATAATTGATGTAATCATCAATCCCAATTTCGAGTATTTATCTACCTATCCACTACATTTTATATTGATGTGTTAAGGATAATTTAAGCTTTTGTTGGAAATAATAAAGGTTACTGTTGTTTACTCAGATAAATCTGACTTCTGTGTGTATGCCTACTCAGTGTATGGGAATATATCCAAGTGATCAGTTGACTATACTGTCGAAAATGCAGGCGCATTTTAGTCAAGTTAGACAACAACAAATCACTAACACTGCATAACTACTACAGTTACCCTTCTATGTGGTGATGATGATGATGATGATAATGACGATGATGAAAAGGCAACTAAAGCAAAGACTTACTTCGTTAACAGCAATCCAGTTAAAAGAGTTTATCAAAGGTGAAAGAATAATCTTTGTGAATAAAGGTGAAATCAACATGTCAGAGTACTCACAGTTCACTGATACGTATGTATATCTATTTATGTATATGCAACCGCAGTTCTTACACATTGACATCACATTGCATTAACAGTTGTCACTTCGCACTGTTACACTCATTTATACAATGCGAAAGCTTCTCGAACAACTGACCTTACACACTGCAAATAATTCATCTTGAAATTGTCTCTCCCTGTCTCTGTTTGAGACGCGTGCAAAGGCATCAGAATTAGCCTCTCAGGACTAAACCTTTATGGTAATCACATCCAGGAGAGTAGTTGATGAATATGCGTTGAAAGCCTGATTAACAAGAAACGACTATACACATTATATATTTCATCATAATTATGAATTTCGATTCAGAACAATAACAAACATACACTGATATAAATATCAATACGGATTGGTTACCTTCAAATCTGTAGGGAATAATTCTACTACTGGTAATCCGATCACCGTACCTGAACAACTCTACCCCAACCTTAAGCATGTTTTTAACAGCCTACGATACATCATAAAACATTTATCATGAACAATCGAACTAAATATTTCCGAATAGAGAAAAATTCAAAGTCACACCGTCTTCTAATCTGTGATGGAGCAAGTCTCTCTCTAGTCGTCATTCTTATTGAAGAAAACCAATGGAGATTATTAGTGGTAATTGCTTCCTCGATGAGAAGAAGCACACCTTTCATATTACATACTTTTGTTCCGATGTGATGTGATATTCAACATTTGAGAATGAGATGTCAAACTCTTATTAACTCATCAAAATACTTCTCAACTATCCTCCTATCCTGTCCTACTTGCAGGATATACCCACTACAATAAATATTAGAACTATAAGAAAACAAAACAACATGGGATCCTAGAGATTATCACTCCCTCTCTCTCTCTCCCTACTGTCTGTTGCACTCTATGATCATTGCAAAATGAATGATGAAAGGATTTCAAATTGAAGTATGTGCTGAAGATGTCGCCTGCCTGGTAGGACGATGACAGCTTCGCAAATTAACTATCCAGCTCAGAGAACACAACCGCATCAAAATCATCCACCTGAGCTACAAATCTTCTCCATCATATCTGAAAGGATTTGTTCATGTGTAAGTGTCATACGTACAAAAAGCTTCAGCAGATCGGTTGATGGACATGTACATCACGTTGTGGAATTTGCTTGAGACGAATTAATGTGAGGGAAGGTAAGCTGATGGATTATACTATTTCGTAGGGACATTTTTTGCCATGACACCATCTGTCATTAACCCAGATTTTGTATTTTTGTGTAATTACTGGGAAAGCTGAAACAGAAAGTAATATCGTTTCAACAGTACAGCAATAGTACAGCACTGCAGAGATGCAGCATCTTGGAGAGGGGGGTGAGGGCGAGGGCGAGGGCGAAGGCGAAGGTATCACTGTACCTGCAGATGAAACTGTCTTATTAAAGAGAAAATACAACCGTGGCCGTGAACGAGCGAATAACGTTTGGGTGGTTGGTTGGTTTATACGATACTTCTCTACGGAAACGATTCGTCGAGAGATAAACAGATACAAAGTCAAGTACTTTAATACTCACTATCACTCGACTGGAAAAACGGGGATCTGTAATACACAAAAATCAGTGGACAGGATATAACTCCTTGTCATCTACATTTCTACATTAGACAGATAACTATGGACGGACACCAGTTTCACTTGGATAACAACAACATTACAGTCAGAGAACTTCTAGAAACCTCGTACTCAAATGAATAATCACCGAGCGATTAATAAACACACTACTTACTTTAGACCAAATTTACCAACTAATAAATCAAAAAAATAAACCACACGACAAGAAAGTTCAACTCCCAAGCCGATAAAAATGATCAAAGATATGAATTAATGACGAAGTCAGACAACGGTTGCCAGGAGATACAACTATATATATATTTATATCAAGTAAGTTCATTTCATTACTAAACACCTGTGGTGAAGGAAGGTGTTGTCTGTCTAGGACAGGAGGACAACGAAAGCTTAACAACACAATTAAGTCAACCAGCTTCTCAGAGAACACGATCAAAATCACCCTCCTGAGCTACAAATCTTCTCCACTATATTACCATCAGCCTATAGATATATACATATACACATTTACATATAACTAATATAAAATGAATTCAAGTTGAGACCAAACCACAAGCAATAATAATCCCCTTCCCGTGTGTATTGAAAAACAAAACCTACTCTTCTCTGTTTGTCGTAGACGATGGATAATCGCATGTCAATCGAGTATAGAAAAACACATTGAACAGGTGAGTAACATGCCTCTGATACTTTGTCAGTTTCTCAAAGTACAAATATTTCAAATAAAAGTTGATTATTGAGTCGTTTAAAAGACCTCCAGGTGAAAGGCACGAAATATCTTCAGTTGTTAGTGTTATGCCATCAGGAGACCCAGGCGGTTTATAGACCAAAACACTAAGACAAAAAATACACATAGATAAGGGAATTTTAAATGGAAACTACTAGTCTTACAAAAACTTTAGATAAGAACAAAGTAACGATAATAATAATAATAATAATAATAAATAAAAACAATGTTCAAATGATACACCAACATTTCTGCGTCTTTTTTAATTCATGGAAAATTCCCATTGTAACATATAGAAAATCAGAACAAGTGATGCAGCGAAGAGACTCTTTTTCGACGAATTTATTTCTCTACGAAACCAATGATTCGCACGAACGTGAAGGACAAGCTTCCACTGGGGGCCTCATCAATGTACATCTACCAATTCACCTGCTCATGTGGAGCTAGGTATATCGGCCGTACCCAGTGTTTGCTATCCAAACGAATCAGTGAACACTTACCTTCATGGTTTTATAAAGGAGAAAGAAGATCCCCCCGCCACAGCTCTATCCTAGAACACTTGATCGAATCCGGACACCAAGCAAACCCACAAAGCAACTTCTCAGTTATCTACACAATACGTGGGAATCTTGCCAAAAGAGTACGAATTAAACTTCTTCAAACTGCAGAAGCAATGGCAATTCACATATTGAATCCTGAACTCTGCACACAAAAGAACTTTGTTCAGTCACTAAATCTACAATGGTCCTGATCTATCTCAACACCAAATACGTAATTTTGTCTTACCTCTTTCTTCTTTGTTTGTCTGTTTCTTAATTGCATTATTTTCTACCCCCACCTTCTATTAAATCTCTACCCTCACGACGACTGTTGCTAACTCCATTTTCGTTTATTTTTAAGTGAATTCTACTCAGCTTATCAACTTAACTCTCATCCATTTTCAAGTGAATTCTACTCAGATTATTAACTTGACTCTCATTCATTTTTCATTGAACCCTAGCAATTAGATTACGTCACCCAACCTACTTTTGTAACTTTATTTTAGTTTCTAACCGATTAACGCCTTCTAAATTACGTAATTGGTTGTCAAAAAAATTAACAATTGCATCTTTGGAAATATTCCTTTTGTTGCCAAGAAAAATTACTATAAATTTGCGGTTTGTACAGCTTGAGAATGATATCGCCGAAAAGAGCAACTCTTTGCTGAACGCCTTCTCTTTTCTATGACTGAATTTATTATCTCTGTATACAGAGAAAGTTCCTTCAACCCCTCCAACTTTCATAGTCTTAATCCCTACCTAGTCATATTACGGCTCTACATATTCTTCGTTTTGTTAGGGTTAGGCTTTTTCGATAATAACTAACCGTCCTGCTGCACTATACGTCCCATGGATGACCGACCTACTGTTTATTTCACCCTTAAATGGCAATTTGATGGAAACATTTTTCTTAGAGGCGGTATAGATTGTAGGTTTAAAGACTACCACTGGGGATCGCGCTGGAGACCTTCATCATTAACAAGACGGATGTATTTTAGACTGATTCAAGGATCCTAGAATATCTGAAATTCACAAATGAGTCTTGTCTCACACATAACACACACTCGAAGGTACAGAAGCCGAAACCAACAAGTCTGGGAACAGACAGCAACGATACAACTTCAGGTGAACATAGAAAGGACAGAGATGATGAAGATATCTAAACACCAACAACAAAAACATTCATCATCATATATGACAGTAATGTAAAGGAAATCGTCTCACTCCCACCACCCACCACCTTAAATAAAAGCCTCTATCGGGCTAACCACCTCCCTCCCAATAGGATGTTTATATTTCTTACCTGTTCAAGGGTTAGTTTTGTTTTTTACCAGTTGATCACGGATTGATACCAGTAAGAGAATCACTTCAATGAGTGCGTACTACCGATCATTCCCAAACTAGGATGAAACGCCTGCCTCTATACCTGATATCAATACGTGATCAACTCGCTAAAAACAAAACTAATGCTTACAAACCAACTATAGGAAAGTTATTTGTCATTACTGTGAACCTGTCTTCCCAAAGCAATTTAGAACCAAGACTCAATTTTTATTAGTTTCTTTCACCCTCTGCCTCAATTCTGTTTACCCTACATCCTTATGTCATCTTCATACCTCTCCTCGCCCACACACACACACACACACACAGCACCTTTGGATCTGTGACCTTCACCTGTACAAAATTTCACCTGTATTCCATTAATTCACGCCTACTCTTACCTTCTACATAAATGTGTGTGACAAGTTCTCGTGTGTGTGTGTGTGATCAGAATGTCCGAAATGTGTTGCGCAAATACATTACATTACACCTTTCAGATAAGCTACGGCTTCTTATTCTTTCGTCATTATACTATATTATTTACTGATGACCTTCCGAGCACAGTTTCATTGGTAGTGCTACATATATGCGTGTGTTGTCATGATGTGTAGCACATTGCGAGTAGATGTCGAAACAGTGAGTTATTCACAATATTCAAATGAAGCTGGTGTTTTCTGAATATGATTGGTGGTGTATGTGAGTAAAGGTTAAACGATCCCGTAGGTTGACCCAATTAGACAAAACAGAATGACACAATATACGAAATACCTTGCAATGACTGTCAGTTAGGTCAACTACAAAGGTCAAACCACTAGAATGGATGGGGGGTAGTCAGATAATCAGAACATAAGAATCTAGCCAAATGTAAAACGACTGACCCTGTGAAGACAAATAATCTAGAAGAAAATCAGCAATTGCACTGCATACATTGACGCATAACTACACATTTGGGTGGGACAAGGTCACATCTCTAAAAATTAAATATAGATGGATGAAGAGAGAGAGAGAGAGAGGTTGATTACCGACTGACTGACTGACTAACTAACTAACTGATGGATTACAACCTGAAGAAGTCATTCCCAGTGTACAATAAGCAATAAGTGCAATAGATAGATGTCGTCACCAGTCAGGTTCATCCAATCAAGTGTGAGCATGGATGTCCCACCGATGACATTGGTTGGTGGTCACGCTAAATGACGAACTGGTAGAAGTTAGAACTCATGCACTAGACATTGAATTGGGTGGGTCCCAGTGACTCGATGGTATGCAAACCAACTTGCCTTGTAACCGGAAGGTCCTGGGTTCGAACCCTGATACCGGGTGCGTACTAGCGATCATTCCGAAAGTAGGATGAAACAGCTGTCCACTACTCCCTGGCTTTCGTTGGCTTATCTAATTGATATCAATCCGTCGTCAAACTCGTAAACAGATTGGACAATTTTCAGCAAAACACAACAACAAGTCACCGTACAATAGTGCATCTACAATTAAACATCAGAAAACAAACAAAAACTATTGATTATCACAGCTAGTAAATATCACCTGAAAACATTTGATCAACGATTAGAACATAGTAACTGTCAAATCAAACAAGACTAAGCCGACAGCAGTTATGAGATAAATATCAATTAAGTATGTCAATGGACATATTTAAACAGGTCTATATAAGGAGATTAAGAAACCTGCAGGATCAAAAACTCCAAAGCTGACCCAACACGCCCAGTGGAATCATCTTCTCTCTACTACTACTACTACTACTATTAAAATACCCCAATACAGCCACTCAGTCGACTTTACGAATCCGCCGACATAGGAAACATCGAAATATTTCACATGAATATTATGCCTCCCTTAACGTCGGTTAGATGCAAGGCTAACTAATTCACATATAATGCAAACGATTTGTAGCTCAGGTGGATGATATTGCATTAGTTGTCTTCTCTGAGCTGCGTGGTTGATTTAATTACGGAGCTTTCGTTGTCCGCCTTCTAGACAAGGTCTACAGCGCAGGTTTTAGTATAAACTGAACTCATTTAAATTCCCCATGAATGATATAATTGTGTCTCGTGATCGGCTGTTCATTTTTATTGACTTGGAATTCAAAATTTCTTGTCATATGATTGAGGAAATTTTAAACAGAGGAAACACTCAGATGCCAGGGAACCTCTACAAGCCTAATTCTCAAGTAAATTCGCAGTCAAACCAAGGCTAGAGCGCAATCAAATTGATTCATTTCGAGTTAACAAGTATGCACCCTAATATTTCGACTAATACAGCACTGTCCAAATAAACCATCTCCTACTAAGACTGAGCATGAGAAGACTTCAGTATTACTGTCAAGAAGAAATCATCTTCTGTGGTCATGCATTCCTACACTAGCCAGACAAGTGGGAGTGTTCAACAAAATTGAAACGAAGAATTACAACCTTTAAACTTCCAAACGTATTCGCGAAAATCAACCTAAAATGCTCCGCAGAGCTGGGAAATCCTGATTCCACCAAACCTATGGTGTACATGACCTCCAGAAGCCGAACTGACCGAGTGAACTTGGCCAACGGAAACACTGGGAATGCAGCTCCTCCGGCTGTCCCATTGTCTTGTTGAGAATGAGACTTCAAGTCAAGGGCTCGGACAAGCGGAGATGGCCCTTTAAGTCAACCGCCTGCCTCGGTGTGGACCTCTGAGTAGTATCCTACCCGTCACAATAAAACTATAACATTTTGTGCAGCACATCTCTTGGTGCCCATCATGTACCAAGCCTGCGTATTGATTATGTCATTATGGTAAGGGAAAGAGTAACAATAATAATAACGACAGTAGCGGTAATAATAATGAGAAGAATAACAACAACAATAATAATAATAGTAACGAAAATAATAATAATAATAACGATAAAAACAGTAATGATACAGTAATACAACACTGCAGACAGTCACGAATGAGGTGGACATTCACCCTAAACTAACAAATAGGATTACAGCTCCAGTTGAAAAAAAATAACTATCTGTCTAACCTCCACTGTATTCACATTTCAAAATAAAGTATTCAAAAGCAAACCGAACATATGACCTGCCTGCCTGCCTGTCTGGCAATCATCTCATCAATATCTTACCGAACCAATTAGCAGCCGACATATTTATGGATGCTTGACAAATGTATAGCTCTGACAACGCTTAATGCTGATCCCAGGTTATTGTGGAGCTTTGAGGACGACATATGCATTGTATCCAACCAAAAATATAAACATACCACGAATTGTATTCAAACACATACACTCAGTACTAGATTCAATGCTAGTCTCGCTTTCGAGTTTGAGTTAAGTATGTCACAGGACTATAAAGCAGGACGAAAAAACACTATGGTAGGTAAGATACTGAAATCTGTCACATTCTCATAACACACTTTCAATAATCCGACAGACGGTATAACCAATGTTGCTGAATCATTCAATAGACCAAAGGATTACGAGTGAGCCAGCATTCCAACATACTTATTCCTATTACATGACAAGGCGACATGTTCTCGGTTTTTTCAAGCTTGGAATCGGTGCGGTGCGGTGCGGTGCGGTGCGGTGCGGTGCGGTGCGGTGCGGTGCGGTGCGGTGCGTGAGTCCTGCAACATCCATTCACATATCAAAGGAGAGAATCACACGCCAAATATTCCGAGATTTCTGTCCAAAATGTTCACAAGACTCTGCATTTTGTCAGAGTCTTCACCTAGCAGGACAATATCATCCCCGTACAAAAATGGGAAGGGTGAGCATTCTTGATAGCCACCACCGACTGTCATCACTTCAGATGGAAAACTTCCACAAGAACTGACACCGCTGAGTCAGTTTGAATACAGTGCCTTGATCAGTGAGGTATACTTCCTTCCTTGGAACTCCTTCATTTCAAATGTGTATATGACATTCTTCAACACCTTCAATTTCTACTACAGCCTCCGAACACTAATTCGTCATCAGGAGGATAACATCACAGTCGCCTTTGTTTATACAAAAACCAGAAGTGCAGAAAATACTAGAATTATTCAAATAAATTAACTATGATGATGATACTCATTCATATGTAACCAAGGATAGATTCGATATTCAATTCTAGGTAAAATGAAAATCGAAGGCAGTTTTCAATCTTTCTGATTAATAGGTCTAGAATGAACACAAATATGTTGATGTATTCCTATATGATCATCCAGTCCGACTTCACTGCCTCACGCACCAAGTTTATCTTTCTAAAACTTAACCATATACCAATAAAAAATGCAACAACATTACCTCTTATTTACCTAAGGGTGAAATGTACGCCTTACAAGTCACGCGGGAAGTAACATCAGTAACAAATATGGACAACAAAAGGAGAAACTAAGTTCAATTCACTATCCAGTGAATAAAGAAGTGAGATAAGAACAATAAAAAAGCACCAACCGAACCTCATTACCAAAAAGGACGAACAAAGAAAACAATGGGTTGTTCACTTCAAAAACTCTTCAACTGACCATCACTTACAATCCATCCAGAGATACCACCAACAACCACAGAACAACTGGTCAGTGGATACCAGTCCTCCAACCAATGCACAAGTCTCCGATGCACTCAGGCTACTAAAAGTGGAGAAGACAACAGGACCACGCGGAGTTCTCTTCTGAGGCACTGAAAACAGATCACGAGACGACAGCTGATATCCTCACGACACTAATGCAAAGTGTTTGCAAGGAAAGAGTGAAATGTACCTATCGATTGGATGAAAAACTACATCGTTAAATTACCAAAGAAGGGCAAATTACTCCTCTGCAAGAACTGACGCAGAATCATGCCGTTCTCCACAACAAGAGAGATATTAAGACTCACGTCATCCTAGAGAGATTAGAAGATGCACCAGATACACGGAAAGAAAATCATCAGCTGAAAAATTGCAACCCTACGAATAATCATCGAACTCAGGAGAGAACCACAGTCAAATCTCTACCTTAACTTCGTCAGCTTTCAACAGGCCTCCAACAGCCTTGACCACGAAGTGATCTAGAAACTATCACCGATGATATTCCTACTTGTTTGGGATTGGGTTATGCGGGAGACTTTCAGAAAGGGGGCAGACAGGAGTACGCTAGATCGAGGGGACTCTATAAAATGTGGACTTTGTGTGTGATCTATGTCTGTCAAATAAATTCGAAGACCTACAGGCGGGAACCGACGAACTCGCATAAGGCACTGACTCCAAATACACGACTTCTCATGAAGACTGAGAAGACGGTAGTGCAGATAACAAACCACCGACAACAAGCACCAATCACTACCAACGAAAGACATTTGAAAGACATCACTTGCTTTACCTAGCTAGAAAGTGTCTTTTCGACTACAGGCCGAGTCACGATTAAGTCAAGAACAGCCTTCATCACTCTGAAATCAGTTTAGAAATCTTCTGCATTCAACATAAACAACAAAATCCCGATTTTCAACACCGATGTTAAGTCACTCCCTCTAAATTGATCAGAAACTTGACTCACACCTGACGAAAAGCATTCCCACAACAGGACACTAAAGAACTTTATTAACAGCTGCCTTCTCTGGCTCAAGACCGAAGATCAGACGGCTGCAGAGAAAGAATTAGCAAAAACGAACTCCGGTGACGAAACAATCAACAACCCATTGGTCAACACAAATATGCAGAAAGTGGAAGTGGATCTGACACTCTGAGGAGACCATCGGTAGAGTGGGAAATGACCATTTGGGTGTTCGACAGCGGCAACGAGGAAACCGCGTGCGGAGGAAATGAAAACTTATGGGCAATATTGAGGCCGGGTAAAGGCGACTGCAGAACACACGACAAAATGGAAATGAACTATTGAAGTTCTATACAACCAAGGGAATAACAATGTAAAATTCTTTTGCTAAAATCTCTTGGTTTAAGCACATATCAAAACACTAACAACAACAACAACAAACAATTTAACACTTACAGATTTGTTTCCTCTGACTTAAGATTCCGTTGTGACCAGACATCATTGTTAGTTATCTATCTGTCTAATGAGATAAGGATTACCAAGGTAGGTTTAGAATAATAAAATATTATCTCTGTACACACAGTTGGCAGGGCTGACGGGCTTGGCGATTAAACCACCACCACCACCAAGCTCATACCATACACATTTTAACCTGTGCTCATGTAGTTTCTATATGCTTTTTTGAAACGGGTTGGGACGATAGCTATTCGCAAATTTAAGCTCCTCACTGTGTGTTCAAAAACAATTTATTATTACTCTTAACATACCTTGGTGGTGGTAATTCTATTATGGATAAAATTCTATTCTCATGATTAAGTCACACAGTATTTATTATGCAGTAACATTTACTGATGACCAACTTTCGAGCACAATTTTCATTATTGCTCATAATCATATCAAGTCAAGGCAGTAAGTACTCACACAATTCTCCTGCTTCATTTATATACATGAGTAAATATTGATGATTAGTCAGTTGAATAAAATCAATGTAAGATTCGGAAACAATATTAGTTTTCAAGAGTTCAGTTTCTAAGCATCAGATTTGTTTATACTTGATTCGTATTTTCTTTCAATTGTGAAACACTCCCGACTGACTGGATTTGACTTTCACACATCGGAAGAAAGTTCACCAAGACAATTTATACTGAATTACAATTTGACAATTCATATATATTCAACCAACCAACTGACAGATCATAAGAGAATATATAATCATCAGTGAGGATAGATAGGCTTGGTTGGTCGGGTCGGTTGGTGTCTTCAAAGCTAATGAAAAGCGGTTGACATTGTTGCTGTAGGCTGTATGCTGCCAGAAAACACTAGAACACTAGCACTTAAACATCTCAAAAATACTCACCAAATAGCAACATTACGATCGGATAAAGGTTTGACAGTTAGTTGTTCTAATCAATAAACAAGACTATATTGACGAGATGAACCTAATCCTACAAAATCCGGAAAAATTGATTGATTCAGTTTTAACATAGAAAATAACGCAAAAATGTAACATTTCAAATTTACACACTCCACCACTCCATGTAGCACACAAAAGAGACTACAGAAATGTAGCAGAAATGTACGGGAGAAAGAATTGCGACATGGAGAAATCACTAGGGTTTACTGGATATGCCAGATGGCAAACAGTGAATACACCCGCGACACTGAGGAGAACGATTTTCAGCCAAATATCCAATGGTCACCAACCATTGGCTCTTAATACTCCGAGGACTCAAGTGCGACAATCTACACATCACTATGTGGCTGGCTCAAAGTAATAGTCAAAAACGTCACAGACTATAGTCAGGTGTCGACTCAACCAACCAACCAACCAACCAAAATCCTTTTCCAACTTAAACTGATGTCAGCTAACATTCCTCTTCGACGAGGAAGGCGATGGTTCATCATGCCCAACACATGCCCTGGCCATCTCAATCGACATAACTTAACAACCTCATCGATGCACTTACCCCTCTTGCCTAACACTCTAAGATTAGTCTCATTAGTATTCACCATATTATACCACCTAACATGGGAAATACAATGCAAACACCTGTGGTGGTTGTCGATCGGTCATAGACAGCCAGCCTTTCTTCACATATGTCCCACTCTCAATAGTCATGTCTTACAGACATAGAGGAGGAGACAGCGAAGTACTGCGCAGTATACACGTATTTTGATCGATGGACAGATATCACGCAAGTTAGAGAATCCCACACCAGTCTCTTGTATCCGTACCGAGATTTCGTCGGCAATCAGATGCAACTTCTCAGATAAGTCGTTAAGTGGCCAAAACGCTGTACTACTTCACTCCCAGTATTTAAGCTTGGAATCGGTGCGGTGCGGTGCGGTGCGGTGCGGTGCGGTGCGGTGCGGTGCGGTGCGGTGCGGTGCAGTCCTGCAACATCCATTCACATATCAAAGGAGAGAATCACACGCCAAATATTCCGAGATTTCTGTCCAAAATGTTCACAAGACTCTGCATTTTGTCAGAGTCTTCACCTAGCAGGACAATATCATCCCCGTACAAAAATGGGAAGGGTGAGCATTCTTGATAGCCACCACCGACTGTCATCACTTCAGATGGAAAACTTCCACAAGAACTGACACCGCTGAGTCAGTTTGAATACAGTGCCTTGATCAGTGAGGTATACTTCCTTCCTTGGAACTCCTTCATTTCAAATGTGTATATGACATTCTTCAACACCTTCAATTTCTACTACAGCCTCCGAACACTAATTCGTCATCAGGAGGATAACATCACAGTCGCCTTTGTTTATACAAAAACCAGAAGTGCAGAAAATACTAGAATTATTCAAATAAATTAACTATGATGATGATACTCATTCATATGTAACCAAGGATAGATTCGATATTCAATTCTAGGTAAAATGAAAATCGAAGGCAGTTTTCAATCTTTCTGATTAATAGGTCTAGAATGAACACAAATATGTTGATGTATTCCTATATGATCATCCAGTCCGACTTCACTGCCTCACGCACCAAGTTTATCTTTCTAAAACTTAACCATATACCAATAAAAAATGCAACAACATTACCTCTTATTTACCTAAGGGTGAAATGTACGCCTTACAAGTCACGCGGGAAGTAACATCAGTAACAAATATGGACAACAAAAGGAGAAACTAAGTTCAATTCACTATCCAGTGAATAAAGAAGTGAGATAAGAACAATAAAAAAGCACCAACCGAACCTCATTACCAAAAAGGACGAACAAAGAAAACAATGGGTTGTTCACTTCAAAAACTCTTCAACTGACCATCACTTACAATCCATCCAGAGATACCACCAACAACCACAGAACAACTGGTCAGTGGATACCAGTCCTCCAACCAATGCACAAGTCTCCGATGCACTCAGGCTACTAAAAGTGGAGAAGACAACAGGACCACGCGGAGTTCTCTTCTGAGGCACTGAAAACAGATCACGAGACGACAGCTGATATCCTCACGACACTAATGCAAAGTGTTTGCAAGGAAAGAGGAGACCATCGGTAGAGTGGGAAATGACCATTTGGGCGTTCGACAGCGGCAACGAGGAAACCGCGTGCGGAGGAAATGAAAACTTATGGGCAATATTGAGGCCGGGTAAAGGCGACTGCAGAACACACGACAAAATGGAAATGACCTATTGAAGTTCTATACAACCAAGGGAATAACAATGTAAAATTCTTTTGCTAAAATCTCTTGGTTTAAGCACATATCAAAACACTAACAACAACAACAAACAATTTAACACTTACATATTTGTTTGCTCCGACTTCAATTGCGACCGGACATCATTTTTCGTAACCCTGTGACCAGTGCTGCTCTGGGAATTTTTAACTATAACTTTAGCTGGAATTTCTTCATCTAACATAATTACGTCATCATCGTCTCCTCCGTTACACTTCAAAGGAAAAAAATCAACGAATTACACAATGAAACCTTTCTTTGTAAAAACGAATTTTGATCAAAATGCTGACTGTATTCAATCACGCTTCATAATATTCAAGTATTCTAACAGTACATTTTCCATACTAACTAGAAGATGAAGATAGTCGAGAAACTCTCACTATAGTTTGACTGGACACTAGTAACTAGTGTTGTACATCTAGTCCTTTCTGTCTTGTGCAGACTGAATTCTATCAGTCAGGTTTGCAACGTGGCCACCATTCTAGGTAGCTCAACATCACGGTGCACGTTGATTTGACGATATCAGATGGTTGGAGGCAATCGCCAGTTACCAGTGTCCAATCTAACCATGCACTACAGTCTTACAGGAGGTCAATCGTCAGCCCGACTGCAACAATGGGTGACGCAGCATCGAATCTCAGAAGCGACCTGACTTCCTTCAAGGTTGCACACAAGCCTTCCTGACGACCAACTAGACAACTAGCACGAGGCTTCCAAGGCTTCCTGCCGATTGCTGCCAACCATCCAATATCATCAAACTCTCACTATTTTCTTGTTTAATCACACTTGCTGAGATCACATTACGCAACACTGGACAATTATATAATCACATTTTTTTTCTGTTAAAAAGAACTCTAATCAAATCTTTATGAGGAGTCCTCATCAGATCCGACGCATTAAAATGCATCTCATTTTATGCATAACAGTAAGTCTGAGAAGTCACGGTAATACAAAGAAAGAAAATTACTCACTTAAATATTCTTAGATGAAAATGGTGCCAGTAGTTTAAAAAACAACAACGCCATTCAAAACCATAACCACCTAGGGATTACGAGCACCACTTACATGCATGATGTTGCGGATATTCAGATCAACCGACGTTAATGTTCTCTTCATTGATTGGATCTCACCTGATTCAGAGGAAATTACCAAGACAAGAAATCGTCCAATTACTCAAGGAAAGCAGTGTTATCCTCAACAACGTAACAATGAAATAAATTATCCTACCTGAGTAAAAATTTTAAACAAAATAAACGACAGAGCAGAAACATTGAAAAAATCAAGCCGACAACCCAAAGGAAAACCGACAATATATATATACATCAAGTATTGGTTTTGTAGGGATATTTGTTAGATTGCATGGAGGATTTCATCATGAGCTAACATCAGTTAGAGGACCATTGGAAAACCTGGGAGTACTGGACAACCGATGAAGAGTCCCAAACTAGAATGAAACAGCCGTCCAGTAATGCCTGTCGGTTTTCCAATGCTTCTCTAACTGCTGTCAGCTCATGATGATATCCGCCAACCAGCCATTTAATTCATTATAAAAACAGAAGTGAACGAACAATTTGAAAGATTCCCAATTGTTAGTCAGATAGTTAGATCCACGTCAAGAACCAATATCACAGTTACAGAGATAATTGAGAGGCAGACAGGGAGCACTGGACAGCCGTTTCTGTCATCCTAATACGGTACTATTTAGCAGTGTGAACCCACGACAGTTTGGAGAACCGAACCCTGAACCTCCGTGTTTGCAGTCCAAGCTGCTTACAAAACAGCTGTCGAATACTCCCCGCCTTTCATTAACCTCTCGAACTCATGTTTCTTCCTGACACGAATATAAGAATTGAAACCAACCCTAAATTTCCACAAATCTGGATTAGGAAAGAACTAAACACTGGAATAGAATAAGAGACTCAAAACAAAACCTTCAGCATTCTGGCTTCGGAGTTATATTGATAAGTCGGGAGCGTCTTCGCCATATATATATATACATACATACATATATATACAGAAACTCCAACCCGTGTTAAGCACCGTCCTGTGACCTCAATCACTGTATACAGATAGATTAGGTCCAGTCCCTTATTAGTCCATGGTCTTCACCTCGCTTGCGGTCGTCTCCGAGGGCGCACTATGAAGAGTACCAAACTAGGACGAAACAGCAATCTCGCAATACTCCCAGGCTACCAATGGTTCGCTAACCGATTTCAACGCATGATGAAATCCGCCAACCAACCAATTAATTAATTCACTGTTATCACTCTTCGATATTCCTTCCTTGTGTACACTTTCTCATTTCATTCACATCTGTCAAGTGTACACTCCACTCACTATCAGCTTACTTTCTCAACGAATAACAATTTTTTCACCTTATCTAATCGAACAACCTGCTCTTCAGTTGTGTCATTCAGGTATCATGTTGTTTTTTTCTCACTTTGATTTATTTTAGAAACTACTTTTGAGTAAGCTTTGAGCTAATCGTGGGGCCAGTTAACGAGCATAGAGGAGAGCAGGACAAATATGGAGATGTACTGCTGAAGACCCATGCTCACCACAGAACCAAACGGAATCTAAATAACAACAATTGTGGATGTGTAAAATATCAGTTAACGACAAGTGTGACCTAATATAAACAACCTCCCTACGATTACATTATCATCATCATCATCATCATCATCATCATATAAAAATGAAATGTCATTCTACTACAGAAAAATATACCCAGTATAGTGAGTCATCTAGTGGGGTCGTGTAATAATCGCAATGAAAAAGTGAAAATACAAAACGCAATTAATTATCCATCGAGCAAAGACAGAAACACTCACTTCCAACTGGATAAACTCGTCCACCGTAGATTGATTAGTCCTGTGATTTAAATTTGAACAATATATCGCGGTATAATGACTTGAAGAGGATTTTGGTTCTGTGATTGTTGAATATATATTATTAGTAGAGTCAGTATCTACTACCAGAATAGTAGTAAGCAATCCGACGGATTCCTGTTCACGTACAATAACAGAGCGGTCATATCGTGACACTTTATATAGTATTTTTTCATTTACGGCTTTCACACTTCCTATTGGTGAGATCACATCATGTGATGATCCAGTCACCTCGGTCCTACTATCCCCCCTATCATGCATATTATTTTACACTAGCCAATCACATGATAGAGTACACGACCTTCAAATGACAAGGCCATTTGCCTATCACACATTCTCTTCCAATCATGGATTAGAGAAAATCAGTCTGCCCGATCGACATCCCCTTGAATAGGTACTCCTATTCATGTTCTTACTGTTAGAAAGTATATTATATTATGTATAATATCCGGTCCATTCTTGATCACAGTTCATACGTATATTAATATTAATATATAACAATAGCCAGTTATCTTTTTATGGTTATATTTTTATATAGAATAACAGATTAGTTATGGGATGACCAAAAGTGCTGGGCTGAATGCAATCAAAAAACATTGTGATATGGTGGTGACATAAATACATAAAAATATCCTCCAAGCAATAATAACAACCTAATAGAAAAAAATGGAGGGCAGGTAAAACTGACTCCTCAGTTGAAGGTTGTAAATTGTGTCAATTCAGTGGCTAGTACAAAATAAAATGAATTTGAGAGAAGATAGTAAGACGTGACATTTGACTGGGACAGATTTGACCGCATGGATTGGTGGATAGCTGTTTCGTCTTAGTTTAGGACTCTTCATGGGTACTCACTTACCGGGGCAAACCTTGTACCTTCTATGTACTAGGTGTGCTCGTACACCATTCATTCACTGGGAACTGATCCAGTGGCCAATTCACGAATAACAATTTCTGCTGATCCATGATATATAACGAAGAAATACGAGTCATTGTCATCGGATCTACCCACATAACAATGCACACGCTTGTATGGAAAACCCACTCCCACTAGACACTATACTCACTTCCTGAGCTTCGAACCACTGCATTACAAACGTAAGCCGATAAGATGTCTGGTTCGCCGAGCTACATTCGTGATCTACTAAGTAGAAACGAATATCCGACTAAATTCGTGGACAAGTACTTGAACTCAGAAAGTAAGAAGTCAAAGTTGACAACTGTACCCAAAAATTCAATCTTCCCAAGATTACAATTCATGGGTGATGTCAATAGCGAGATCTTACCACAATGTCTGAGAAGGGCCTTGAAAAGAACTTTCAACGAAATTAAGCTTTGCTGTATATTCACTAGGCAACCAATATTCAGTTCAAGAATTGAAGACAAACTAACCTTGTGTATTTTTCAGTTTAACTTTCCGTGCGAAGCTAGTTACATAGGGCATACGATCAGCCAAGTTCATAGAATCGTCGAATTTCTGAACACCTCCCATCTTGGTTTGGCAAAGGTCCGAATAAAGCTGTTATATGCAGCTCAATACTAGCTCATCTCGTCGATACTGACTGAACATCAAATCGACTCTAACAAAATCTTGCTAGTTTTTACGAGTTGATCACGGATTAATATGAGTTAGAGAACCATTGAAAACTAGTACTGGAGTGCTGGACAGCTGTTTTATCCTAGTTTGGGAATCATTGGCAGTACTCACCTTCTGGGATTAATTTTTACAGTGCTAGCTAATTCTATTAACTTGTTTGTATTTTACGTAATTCTTCCTAGTCATCATTGCTATTTTACAAATTTCTTGATTATGTAATAATTTGTTTCTAACGCCTAAGAATTGACGTTTCTTGAATTCCGTAGTTATATTCAACCCTCCTTCCCTAGAAACTTAGATATCTTATTAGCGACATCTATTAGTTAATTGATGTTCTGATGACTTTCAACCTCTTAATTTTATCACCCTCCGCTTATACTTAGAACTGATGGACTAAAATAACCCCTAGATTGGTGAAACATTTTGATGTAAAAAGCGACTATATATTAGTGTAGAGCCAGTGGATGATGAGGAAGTAATTGAAAAGGAATATATTTCTCAACTCAACATGTTTCTTTTTTCTCTATATATGCTTGATATCACTATCAACTGGCTCTACGAATGCCCACACGCTTTCATTTTGCTCTCCGCATAATCTTCTCCAAGTTCCCTTCGTACTCATGGCCAATTCGTCACTTCCATTCGGTTTCCACTCGATCGCCTAACAACTAACGTGTTATATCATGCAACGGTCTTCTCAGCGTATGTCCAATCCATTCATCTCCCTATTAGTTCTGCATATTTATCAGCTGGTTCACTATCTGCCAGAATACCATACCATTAGGATTATCCTATCTGTCCGACTATGTGATCTTCGATATCTAGAGAACTCAGGTGTTGGTGAAAGTCAGTAGCGGTGAACTGATGGAGATGTTTCTGGTGACTCATGTACCAATTCCCTGAACCATACAGAAACATTGACTAATTTAAAAATAAAAGGTAAATACTCCGATCTTGTTCCATCTGCTACACACACTTAATATATCGTAATGAAAGACTGATATAAGAACAGACCACCTTGATCCATGTGGTTGGGTAGGTATAATTCCACCAAAGAGTAAATTTGTTTGATACAGTTTCACAGTGTTATACATTAATATTACTTACTGACGACCACGTTTCCATCACAATCTTCATTACTGCTCATAATCAATATCGAGGCTCTACTCACACAACCCCTTCTCACTTTGTGCATAATAATTCCATTATTTTTCGTCACTTGATTTGATGATTGGTGGTAGTAGTAGTGTAATAACAGAAGACAGGGGTCAGGCATCAGGTCGTTTATTAAGGAAAATCAACACATATTTATAGATTTTATTGTACATTATTGTAGATTATTGTTAGTAGAAAATACAGTCTTTTGACTGGTTGTTTCTCACAGAAAGTTAACCATGCATCTCTTTGTGGCTGTGTCAGATCATCCATATGCTAACTGTATCCGCCTACGCAAAGCCTTTGTTCTCATTTTCTCACCACCAATATTGGCGACATAAACATTGACGTCAATTACTGTCTACCAACTTTGGCTAGCTAGCAGCCAGCTCTCATCACAGTAGTAGCGTTTTGCATATCTCTGGTACTAGTGGTGATGAGTCATTCCTATTGCTTGTGTTGTGTTGGGTGTAGATTATCCTATGAGCAAAGATTCACTTTGTCAGTCAGTCGGTAATCAACCTCTCTCTCTCTTCATCCATCTATATTTAATTTTTAGAAATGTGACTCTGTCCCACCCCAATGTGTAGTTATGCGTCAATGTATGCAGTGCAATTGCTGATTTTCTTCTAGATTATTTGTCTTCACAGGGTCAGTCATTTTACATTTGGCTAGATTCTTATGTTCTGATTATCTGACTACCCCCCACCCATTCTAGTGGTTTGACCTTTGTAGTTGACCTAACTGACAGTCATTGCAAGGTATTTCGTATATTGTGTCATTCTGTTTTGTCTAATTGGGTCAACCTACGGGATCGTTTAACCTTTACTCACATACACCACCAATCATATTCAGAAAACACCAGCTTCATTTGAATATTGTGAATAACTCACTGTTTCGACATCTACTCGCAATGTGCTACACATCATGACAACACACGCATATATGTAGCACTACCAATGAAACTGTGCTCGGAAGGTCATCAGTAAATAATATAGTATAATGACGAAAGAATAAGAAGCCGTAGCTTATCTGAAAGGTGTAATGTAATGTATTTGCGCAACACATTTCGGACATTCTGATCACACACACACACACACGAGAACTTGTCACACACATTTATGTAGAAGGTAAGAGTAGGCGTGAATTAATGGAATACAGGTGAAATTTTGTACAGGTGAAGGTCACAGATCCAAAGGTGCTGTGTGTGTGTGTGTGTGTGGGCGAGGAGAGGTATGAAGATGACATAAGGATGTAGGGTAAACAGAATTGAGGCAGAGGGTGAAAGAAACTAATAAAAATTGAGTCTTGGTTCTAAATTGCTTTGGGAAGACAGGTTCACAGTAATGACAAATAACTTTCCTATAGTTGGTTTGTAAGCATTAGTTTTGTTTTTAGCGAGTTGATCACGTATTGATATCAGGTATAGAGGCAGGCGTTTCATCCTAGTTTGGGAATGATCGGTAGTACGCACTCATTGAAGTGATTCTCTTACTGGTATCAATCCGTGATCAACTGGTAAAAAACAAAACTAACCCTTGAACAGGTAAGAAATATAAACATCCTATTGGGAGGGAGGTGGTTAGCCCGATAGAGGCTTTTATTTAAGGTGGTGGGTGGTGGGAGTGAGACGATTTCCTTTACATTACTGTCATATATGATGATGAATGTTTTTGTTGTTGGTGTTTAGATATCTTCATCATCTCTGTCCTTTCTATGTTCACCTGAAGTTGTATCGTTGCTGTCTGTTCCCAGACTTGTTGGTTTCGGCTTCTGTACCTTCGAGTGTGTGTTATGTGTGAGACAAGACTCATTTGTGAATTTCAGATATTCTAGGATCCTTGAATCAGTCTAAAATACATCCGTCTTGTTAATGATGAAGGTCTCCAGCGCGATCCCCAGTGGTAGTAATTAGTCTTGTCATACTGCTGTGTTCACATCACATTGACTCTATTCACGGAGTGACTGAATGCTGAGGAGTGTGCGAATAGTTTTCAGTTCTCATTCATTTCATGGAGTACCTGCCAGCACAGGATGAAATGTGTTCTCCCCCTGTGTCTTCTGTTAGCGGATATGTTTATGACGAAAGTCGAGAATCGTCAGGTGGGTAGGGTATTCAGTGAAGTCTCGTCTTAATGTAGGTATATGTATGATGCTTTTATCTTGCTTCATAATAACATTGATGCCTAGGTCCTTCTGAAAACGTTGAGTATGGCTCACCCTCAATTTGAGTTCATCTATAAAAAAGGAAGAATACAACACCTTATCATTTCTTGATGTCCTGCCAACAAGAATGGCAGGATGAAACGAGCTCATATTATCCCGCAACAACAAATGTCTGTCTACCTTCTTCATTCAAAGTTAAAAGCGGCACCGGCTGTATGAAATTAACCAGTTTGTTTGTCGACACCCCGCCCTCCCCACTACTGACAGCTTTCAATGCCCACCCCCCCTCCAAATGTGACAAAATCTTTCCTAAGCAGCCCAAGAAGGAATGAAACGGAGCAATAGAGAAGAACAGGAAGCAAATAAATGATTAGTAATCGCACTTATTTTTTTACTCTATTAAAAGTCTGCAATTTTCCAACATTAAAGTATTGTCAATGGGCATTGTTACTAACAGAATGGAGAAACAATGAAAACAAAACACGCCAACTAAGGATTAAGACATGGGAAATTCCCGCCTCCCCCCCCCCCCATCACACCTCGAACATTAATAAAACACAAAACAAGTAGTTCAGCGAAGAGGCTCTCTTCGAGGAATTCCCTTCGCCCCTTAGTTCTACAATCCTATTTATATGCAATTTTCACCATGAAATAGGACTGTATCAAAAGCGACGACTTCCTATCATAATCGTAGTCGCTAATTAATATTAGTCAGTGGATGTGAGCAGCTGAACAAGTGGATTACAGTTACCAGAAAGATTCAGCGAAGAAATACTAATATATTTATAGCATTTTCATTACCATACACAACAATTTGCCGATCAGGTGGCGCTGGTATGTTTGTTACCAATAATAAGTCAGTGTCAACATGTCAATGGGGTGATAATTCACTAAGAAAATCAATACACACAATTAAAAGGTAGAAATGGTTACATACAACAAGTGGATTGCATAATGCATAATTCTTCGAAAAATGAAGAGTAATTAGAGAATAAGCGTGTTCACAGGTTGATTACGTGATAGATTGTCAAAGAAAATAAAACGATTTGGACAATGATAATTTGCAACTAAGGCGGAAGTGGTCATAAGAATAAAATAATTTTACAAGGATGACATGTAATTAAAGATGAAGTAGTCAGAAAAGTTTAAAAAATTCAGACAATTATAATTTTTAAAGGTTAAGGGGGAGGGTGGCGAAGTAGTCCAGTTTATACATTCATGTAACGATGTCTGCCTATACAATACCTATACAAGTTACCATTTATTAATGCATTATCACTTTCATGACAGTAATTCATCTCAGTGGATATGTAGCTCAAAAGTGTCCACTCTTTCTACTGTCTTGTACAGAACTTCTCTCTCCCAATAAATAATAACATCGACTAGGCTCTGTAAACCACTCAGTTGTTGTTTTGACCAGTGTATGTCTACAAGGGAACTACCAGTTCATATTTGTCTGTCGAGGTGAACAGCGAACCATGATGTAGTCTTGATGGAAATCCAATCGAAACTTCTCTCTCGAATTTAAGATGGAATCCTATAGGATACAAATATAGAAATAAGTGTTTACACTTTTTCCGTTTACTCAGACTACCACTCGTGTGTAAAGTGAGTTGTATACATCGGATGGTTATGACCGAGACACACTTACGTGTTAAAATATTAACTGAAGTACAACTCAGTCTAGAGAGTTTTTGTGTGAAACACCGGATTAGTTAGTCGATTTACAACCACATTTATTCATAAATGAAAATGACACTTCAGACATTGTAATTTGAGCAGCTGGAAGATATAACATACACTCACAGAATAGGAGCTGCAGTTGGTTTTTGAATCCTACACCCTGCATTAACATACAATTAACCACATAATAGGGTGGGCTAGAGTCAAAATGCTAAGAAGTGATATAGGTAGATGGAGATAGAGAGAGATCGATTACAGAATCCTGCCAGGTTCATCGAGTCTACCATGAACACATGCAAGAGAAGTGACTCAACGCAAATACCAGAGATACGGAAGATATTATTACCACCAGTCAAATCAGAGAAGGATAATAAATAATGTCAAATTCTATTTCAATTCACATTATAACTAGTTATTTATTTATTTTAATATAAAAACATCTTATTTCCCATCTTATTGTATTTTATCCATGCCACTGATATTACAATTTGCGAATGTACTTTATCTTGTATTGATTTTATTTTTACTTTTTTTATTCAAATGACCTGTTAACAGTTTGAAAAAAATTTGGGCATTGGGCATGTGACATTCATTATAATGAAGGTTTTTTGTATTTCCCAATGAATGAAAAACAAAACGTTATTGTTTTTACTGACGTTTCGCTATTTACTGCTGCTAATCGCTTTATCAAATTATTATTAAACTGGACTTTACAAAATCTCAGCTTATTTGGAACAACTTAATCATCGTTCCTCAGCATCGGGTCATTTCTGAGTTGTCAAGTTGGCCAATTGGTAAAGATAACAAAACCAAGTGTAGATTGTTGGATTTGATAAATGTGTAAAATTATAAAACAGCGTGTGTTTATATAATGATATTGCTTATCACGTTCGTGTTGGTTTTATCACTCCATGGGAGAGGGAGGTGTTGTAACCAGGTCAAATTCTATTTTAGTCCATCATTCCTATTCAGACAATGTGGATTCCGCTTGATATGAAGTGCTTCTGATGATATTAGACGTTCTTTGTGATTTCTGAAATTTTTCTGAATTATTTCCATATCGTCAAAATCAATTTTGTGGCGTAGCGTGTAGACGACATGTGGCTGATGATTTTTCAAGCTTTTCTAGTCCAACTGGATTTATTTACCATAGCAACACCACTTGTCAGTCTATATAAATTCCCTTCTATTGTAAAACAATTACTTTCCAGACACAAATTGAAGCTCTTCGTTTTTTCACTGGTGTCCAGTAGACATCTTTGTGAAAGCGTTGTATCTGATTCGAGTAAACTGGAAATGATATCCAAGCTTTCGGTAACAGGGATACAAGTATATAATTAGCATTAAATATCGAAATGTCGATATAAAACAATATCGTCTTGTTTTTCATTCATTGGGAAATACAAAAAAACCTTTATTACAATGTACATCTGACCTACTTTAAAGCTCCTAATAACATATCGTCAGACTTAATAATAAGAACAAATTAGTTCAGCGAAGAGTCTCTTTTCGGCGAATTCATTCACTTAGCTGTACAGTCGCAAATATATATACAATTATTTTGTGTGTGTGTGTACATTAGGTTTGTCAAAGTCAAAATAACAGTTAGTGTGGGTTGTTGATTATATCATCAAGATAATGAAGAAGTTAAAATGTGTGATTAATACTCAAAGTTGTAACTAAGTGGGGTGAAGATTGGTAAGATGTGAGTAGAGTTACATCATCAAAATAATGAAGAAGTTAAAACGTGTGATTAATACTCAAAGTTGTAACTAAGTGGGGTGAAGATTGGTAAGATGTAAGTAGGGTTACGTAATATGGACATGTTTGGAAAGATTAGATGCTAGTGAAGGAGTTTGTAGACAATTATGAAAATAAACTAGATAATAGGTGAAAAGATTGAATGGGTTAGTTACTAAAAATTGTTATACGAAAATTGCAAAAAATTTGATAACAAAATGTTGATGACAAATAAACTTGGAATTAAACCCACGGTAGTAGGAGGGGGTGGAGAAGTTTCTTCTGTGTGCATAACTCAGGCTTTTCCATCCAAATCGCTAAGGCTTCAGCAATACAAAGTATACGGAAGCTTGTCGATTTTGGAAGGCTTCTTTTGACTTTATAGATGACTTTGAACGACTTCTCCTTGCAAATTGAATGACCAGTGTTGAGTATATGCTCAATAATGGCGCTCCTTATTGCTCCGTTGTTACCTTTCCGTAGCCAGGCGGGATAGTGTTCTTGAACTCTTTTAGATAAAACACGCATCGAACGACCTATATACCTCGCTCCACAAGAGCAGGTGAATTGGTAGATACACATGGAAGTGGTCAAATGCGATAGTTTATCTTTAGAGTAGTTGAAGAACAATGGCGGGGAGGAAAATGTCAGTCGTAGTGTGGCAGCGAAGAATGTCCTTCTGAGAGCAGTAGATATCCTCTTCTTCAAGGTGTCAGCCAGAAGGTCACCTTTGAAGGGTACATTCATGTAGACCATCTTCTTCTGCACTGTAATGGGTTGTTCTTTGTACGTCTTAGGCTTAATGTGCTTGTCTATAAAACGGGGTGGGTAGCCATTCTCGAGCAGTGTCTTCCTTAAGAGGGCGATCTCTTCCTCTATTGATTCTGGACTACAGATTTTTCGGATTCTAGTCGCCAGAGATATTATCAAATTTCGCTTGCGACTTATTGGTACCCAACTGTAGAAGTTTGTCAACTGACCGTTCCATGTAGGTTTTCTGTGTACTGATCTGTTCAAGGTACCATCGGTCTTCTTACTTAGACGAACGTCCAGAAAGGAGATTGTCTCATTGGTTTCTATTTCGATTGTAAATTTGATAGCAGGGTGGCAACTATTGAAAACTTGAAGAGCAATATTTTGGTCACAATTGTGATCGCAGATGACGAAGGTATCATCGACATACCTTTTGTATAAGAAGAATTTGTCGATGGTTGCTTTCAGCGGACCGTTTTCCAAACTTGCCATGAAAATATCAGCCAGCACCGGACCCAAAGGTGATCCCATCGCCACGCCATCTTTTTGTCTATAGAAGTTCCCATTGAATGTGAACTGGACATTTAGGGTACATCTGAGTAGGAGTTCTTTTAGCTTGGTGGTAGGTATTCCAATATCCAGGTTGTTTTCTTCCAAGTATTTGCATAGAAAACAAATCGTCTCAGTGATAGGGACGTTTGTAAAGAGAGACTCGACGTCGAGTGAAATCATGCGTTTGTCTCCCACTTTAACATCTTTGATGCAATCGATGAATTCGAAGGTATCCCGAAGGGAATGTTTTGAAATTCGTTCTCTGACAGGTTGTAGGAGTTCTGCTAGCCATTTCGCTATTGGATGATATGGAGATCCCGACATGTCCAAAATAGGGCGCAGCGGAAGACCCTGTTTATGAGTTTTTGGCAATCCGTATAGTCGGGGTATTATTGAACCTGTGGGTCGAATGCTCTCGAAGACATTTTCAGAGATAACTTGATCAGTCTTTAGCTTTCTCAAGATCTCTGTTAGCTGTTTTTCCGTCGCTTCGGTTTTGTCTTTCTCTTTTTCGAATACTGAGAACTTATTGTTGTCTGAGAGAATCGCCATCATTTTATTAATATAATCTTTTCTATCCATTAAGACTATACCTGTACCTTTGTCAGGACGTGTGATAAGCAATTCTTTGTTCTGCCTCAGTTGGTTGAGTTGTTCTCTATGTTCTTTGGTCAAAAGGCTGTTGAACTTGGACTTTGTATTAAGATACTGTTGACAAGAGTCTAGAATAGTGGACTTGAAATGTTTGAATTCTTCTTCGGAAGATGGGACAAGATCAGTAGTCTGATTGATCAAATTTTCAAACTCGACATAAGTATTGAGCTTGCTTATGTTGGAGTTCATGTCGCAGAATCTTGGCCCGAGAGACAAGGCCTCTCAGAAGGACATTCTTCGCTGCCACACTACGACTGACATTTTCCTCCCCGCCATTGTTCTTCAACTACTCTAAAGATAAACTATCGCATTTGACCACTTCCATGTGTATCTACCAATTCACCTGCTCTTGTGGAGCGAGGTATATAGGTCGTTCGATACGTGTTTTATCTAAAAGAGTTCAAGAACACTATCCCGCCTGGCTACGGAAAGGTAACAACGGAGCAATAAGGAGCGCCATTATTGAGCATATACTCAACACTGGTCATTCAATTTGCAAGGAGAAGTCGTTCAAAGTCATCTATAAAGTCAAAAGAAGCCTTCCAAAATCGACAAGCTTCCGTATACTTTGTATTGCTGAAGCCTTAGCGATTTGGATGGAAAAGCCTGAGTTATGCACACAGAAGAAACTTCTCCACCCCCTCCTACTACCGTGGGTTTAATTCCAAGTTTATTTGTCATCAACATTTTGTTATCAAATTTTTTGCAATTTTCGTATAACAATTTTTAGTAACTAACCCATTCAATCTTTTCACCTATTATCTAGTTTATTTTCATAATTGTCTACAAACTCCTTCACTAGCATCTAATCTTTCCAAACATGTCCATATTACGTAACCCTACTTACATCTTACCAATCTTCACCCCACTTAGTTACAACTTTGAGTATTAATCACACATTTTAACTTCTTCATTATTTTGATGATGTAACTCTACTCACATCTTACCAATCTTCACCCCACTTAGTTACAACTTTGAGTATTAATCACACATTTTAACTTCTTCATTATCTTGATGATATAATCAACAACCCACACTAACTGTTATTTTGACTTTGACAAACCTAATGTACACACACACACAAAATAATTGTATATATATTTGCGACTGTACAGCTAAGTGAATGAATTCGCCGAAAAGAGACTCTTCGCTGAACTAATTTTTTCTTATTTCAAGACTTAATAATCACAAAATGAAGTCATCAATTTAAAGAAATATTTTTTTGGGCTAAACATAAGTGTTTTTCATTGATCGAAAATGCCCATTAAAAGTTTCAAAAGCCTGACTACTGAATAAAAGAATATCCACCTCGATAACCTCCTCCTCTTCATCAGGTTCTCCACCTATATCCATCCATCTATCCATAATAATGATGATAAAAGAATTGGGAATACTAACAACATTTTCACATATACCGTCAATAAAATTAGAAGTTTCTGATAAGGTGTTGTTCAAAGGATCATTTCTCTAGTTTATTTAGAAAGAAATCTGCCAATATGGGACTCGATGGGGAGCACATCACCACTCTGTCCACTTGTCTGTAAAGTGTGACATCAAATTTAAAATCTACATTCATGGTACACCTTGATAACAATTCTGTTGGGATACCAATTTTTATGGAATTGTAATACACTTATTGACATATGATGTTGACAGTTCCTAAAGGTGGTTTTTACTGATTGATCGGATCAGATTGACTACATAGTGAGTTGAGCTCACCAAGTAGGAAATAGTAACTTCTGTTCAGTTATCTTAAAATGACTGTTCATTAAATGCATACACAGTTGGTGACTCCGAAGTCATTTTGTTATAAATTTACTCACTTAACAGAATGACTCATCTACATACCGGGTTTATTTCTATATACTGATCGATAATTTCTCCTACATCATCATAGATCATGAAAGCACACACACACACACTCTTCTTACAATTTCACTTCAAAGCTGTACAATAGTGTAATGTTATAAAAGGTCACGCATATAAGGGTCATTTAATGCAGGTCTAAACCGATTTCACTATTAGTAGTTTGAAAAAATTTAATCAATAGGTCACCAGTTTGGTATGTGATATTCGTGATCGTGAATGAAACTCAAACAACGACGATATTGTCTGTCTGTCTGTCTGTCTGTCTGTCTGTCTGTCTATCTCTCTATCTATCATACTTTGTTCATTAAAGCTAAAACCAATTTTGAAAATTCTCTTCTTACAAGTAATTAGTCAACTTGTGAAAGAAGTGCACATCTAACTCTGTTCAACTTCTTTACTACTATCCATTCATTCAGGTAATTTTAGTCCTAATGCGTGTGAGTGAAAAATTGTCACTATAATTCAGGTTCATCGTTCAAACTCAAGACTGCCTAATTCATAAGAGATGAAAAAGAAACTAAATGACACTCAACTAGACAATGATGAAACAAATGGTTAGTTTTGATACAACTAGTCTTTATACTTATTTACCAATCAATCAATATGGCAGGCTCAGAAGTAGTTGAAAAAGAGCTGACTGCATATCCTGAACTTACTCACAGGACGAAGCTGCCCATCGAAGAAAATTATTTTAGGAATTCAGTTATGCCTCACATCTAGCATCTTTAAATTGCAAGGCAAAATATACAGACAAACAGAAGGGGTAGCAGTGGGATGGATCACCAATATCCCCTATCGTAGCAGATATATTTATGAACAGCTGGGAAAATATTGCTCTTAATACATTTAATCCTACTCCAAAAATATGGTGGAGATATGTGGATGACATTTTCAAACACAGTGTTAAAAACAGAACACATCTCTAGCTTCTTGGCACACATAAACTCAGTGGTAGAGGGAATAAAATTCACATTTGAGTCGGAAAATGAACAAGGAGAACTAGCTATGTTAGATTGTCAAGTAAAACCAACAGAAGAAGGTAAACAGCACACTAGCGTTTATAAAAATAAGCCAACGCATTCTGCTAATAGACATTTAGACTTCAATTCATCTCATCCGTTAACTGTTCACGAGGGCTTAGTTAAGTGTCTAACAAAGCGAGCAGTAACACTAAGTACTACAAGAAAAGACGTAAATGATGAAATAAAACAGATAAAAGAGGCGTTAGTGTGAAATGACTATCCTATAAAATTCATTAGTAATTTCAAAAAAGGTGAAAAGCAAAATAAAAATAATAGCGAGACTAATAATGATAACATGAAACAGAGAGAATATAAGGCATCTACAGTCCCACCATATAAGGAGGAAACATATGAGACCCTCACTACGTAGGATTACTAATAAAGCAGGAATTACGGTGGTGGCATTTAACCATGCAAACTCACTCAGGTAGCACAAGTTCTGTAGGTAGGCTAAAGGACCCTGTAGGTTGACTAAATTAAACAAAATTACATAATTTACAAAATACCTTGCAATGACTGTGAGTTAGGTCAACTACACAGGTGAAACTAGTAGGTTGGGAGTAGTTAGACTGCCTGTCACAACATAAAATTCAGTTTAGGTTAGAATGATTGATCCCACAAGGATGAGTAATCTAGAAAAAAACTCAGCGTTACATTTCACTGCATGAATTAACATACAGTTAACCATAGAATAGGGTGGGAGAGGGTTAACATTCTCAGAAGTAATATTCGTAGGTGGAGATGGATAGATAGATAGATAGAGATGGACTACTGAATCCTGCTTGCTTCATCGAGTCTACCAAGAGGAGTGACTCAATGCAAATACATGAGATATGGAAGATATTATTACCACCAGTCAAATCAGACGAGGATATTAAATAATGTTAAAGTATATTTCAATCTTGGACATCATAACATTCTAACAAGTTCCTTATTTTGACTATAAAAAGACTCATCTTATTTCCCATCTGATTGTATTTGATCAATAACACTCGTATTATTATTATTTCCGAATGTACTTTATCTTACATTGATTTTATTCGAATGTCTAATGATCCATTTTTACTCATGTATACAAATGAAGCAATAAAGTTGTGTGAGTAGTGCATTGATATGATTGTGAGGAGTAATGAAAATTGTGCTCGAAAGATAGTCATCAATAAATTTTTTTTAATTCCTTCACGTTCTTTGTGGAACACAGGGCTTCAAGCTAAAGGCTTGAATTATCAGTAACACTGGTTTGTTTTTTACAGGATGGAGTTGATAGCCTCATAACCAAACTTCCCTCTTTACCAGTCTTACTACTGGCTTGGCGAGGTAAAGGAGCACGTCGCCTGAAGATCGAACTGTGAACCAAATGCGAGGTTGGCGGTCATTCTACTGAGGTGCCACTGACGCTTGGATACGTTTACCTGGAAAGTGATTAAAGCACCCAGAAGACAATTTACAATAAATAATAAGAAATCGGTAGTTCAAATAACTAACTGTCAAGTATATCTCGATCCAGGAAACTTGATATGATTATGAGCAATAGTTTGTGCTCGAAACGTCATCAGTTAACATAACTGTACTACACTGAGTGATTTATCAAAATAAAATCTTATCCATTATGGAATTTTACTCTTAAGTAACCAAAGGGCTATTGAGTCTGAAAAGCAAGTGGTAGGTACCTGTGTCTATCATTGCTTTCAAGAAGAAGGGGGGGGGGGAATACTG